>BQNB010181907.1:0-12547 GCA_026074375.1 Tanacetum coccineum
GAAATGTGTGTTTCATTATTGTTATTGATTTAAATGTGTAGTTTGGAATAATGTGCAAGCTAAGACCTGGTTATGTATTACTTTATAGGTTTACGAAGAAGTGGAAGGAACAAAGATAAAGAAGTATATGATTCAGACCATGCTAAAACAGTGGCATCTGGTAGCAAAGTTAAGAGTTTGTGCATACATGTTTTCATTAATCAGCTATGCAACTGGTAGTTGTTTTCTTTTGATTATTACACAGTGTCGGATATCATTATGAATTCCACAATTGCATATACAAAATTGTTACTGAATTACAGCCATATTGTTGCTTAAGTGTGTATTTTGATACATTCATGTTATATTTCATTGAATTATAGCAGGAAAAGGCGAGAAACAAGGAAGAAAAAGATCAAGGGAAACAAGTATGTCAGAAGCAGAAAAGAAGGCAGCTAGTGGTAAACCTGCAGGTGTTATTTTGTGGATACTTTAGTAGTACGTTATTTTGGTTACCAAACTAGGATGTTTAAGAATGGTTTTATTTTGATAGTATGAACAATTGTGTATCGGTTGTCGACAACAATGGAAGTTTATCTTTAATGCATGGTATTTATCTGGGAAACTGTATTTAGTTTCTTAGTTTATCTTTAATGCATGGTATTTATCCGAAAAAATGTATTTAGTTTGTTAGTTTGTTTGTATCTGCCTTTATATATACACAGGATGGTGCAGTAACATATATATTAAATTGGTTTTTAGCTGTATAACATATGTGTAGCTTAATAGAAAAGTGATTTTTTTATCATAAACTTAAAAAAACATCACAAAACACAACTTTCATGTTGTTCTATTATATATAACCAACCAGTATTTGACTTAAAGATGTGAAAAAAAATCACACAACACTTGTACAGTGATGCACCATGGTGCGGAGGCTGATCTCAATTTCAAACTGAACTTAATTGTTTTGTTTACTTCTATAATGGGAAATATTCATCAAAAAGGAGTTTGTGATACATCTATACTTGACTACATCACACCAAATACGAACCTGTCAAATGTTAACTGGTGCGAGTATGTTTGGAGAGCGCTTAAGACGTGTAAAAAAGGATGGAAAAAGGGTAAGAAGGATTCGTACTTTAGAGGACCGTTGAAATTCTTGACTGTAAGTTTTGTTTCTTTCTAACTATTTACGTTGATAATTTTAATTGCATTTGTGTTCATAAGAGATATTAAATTTAATAGTTATGTAACATTACTATTAATTGATGTAACTTTGAATTAATTTTGTATTTGTAATTGTGATTAATTTTTTTAATGAATCTAAAACAGATGTGCTATGTCGATGGTAAAAAATGCAATGATAATATAGTTTTCCGTAGAAGACCACCTACGAAAGTATGGACAGCGGAGCTTCTGAGTGAAAGGGAAGCTGAAGAATTGAGTTGTAGAGGGTTCGGGTATGGAGAATTGGAAGAAGATTTCGTTGAAGAAGAAGGTGATCAAATTCCGAATAATATTGAGGTAATATAGGCTGTTTGTGTTTTCTGTTACATATACGTTGGTTAGGAAATTAAGATTTAGTTGGTACACATATTGCCGGGATGTATATGGATGTTAAACAATTATGAAAATAATATAATAAAGAACAAAAAGGGTTTGAGAAACTATTGACAGCTATAGAACATATGTTCCCTGGAAACGTTAATTTGATTGGGTTTGCTGACAAGTACATCAACAGTTTAAGTGTACATGGGATGGTAACAACTCAGGAACTAATGCAACGATGCCTTATACAAAAGAAAAAGAAAAAGATGTACAAGGTGAAGCTGGTTGCCCTAATATGAATAGGGTTGAAGAGTTAAATGATGTAGGCTTCTGAGCACAAAGAAATGAAGAGGTTGAAGTTAGCGTTAGTGACATTGGTGTAAATGAACAAACACATGGTTCTGGTAAAGATTTAATAGGACTAACTAAAAATAGTTGCGCTGATGTAGTGGTTGAAAAAGAATCTTTATTCGGGTTTGATAGGCAAGAAAACAAGTGTGGGGTGTTAACACATAAGGCATTTGAAAGCGTAGCAGATGAAGTTGAGAGGTCGATCGAGAAGTCAAAGATCATGGAAATCCATGATAGACCTAGTTTTAGTTTTGGTGTGACACAAGATTTTGATGTCATACCAGTCACAAACAATGAAAAGAAAGTCTTAACACCAATGCCGATAAGTGCCTATACACCGGAGGGAGAAGCTAGTAATGTTTTTATGTTTCACGAAAAAAGGGTGACTTTAAAATCAAATATTATGAGGTCTCCTTTCTAAAGTAGAGTTGTTGATCCTGATGAGCAGTGAAGAAAGCAAGGTGACAAAATACTTGTTTCTGACCAATCACGATTCTTAGTAAGTAAATTATGAATTAGTTTCTTTATTGCCTTGTATAAATTAAAAATATATTTTTGTTACTAATTTATTGTAATTGTTTTAGTACCTAGTCAACAATCAGATAGATTACAAATGGAAAGCGTGGGACAAGATTATGTTGAAACTAACATCCTGGACACATGGGCGTTGGTTCGCAATTACATGGAAGAGTATAAAAGCAATGATTCACCGTTTAGATTGTTTTTACCGACTTTTGTGGTGGTAAGTTTATGTTTGATACGCATTGATGTTTTTAAAAAATTAGAAGAAAAATAAGTTTATGTATATGCATTTTTACGCAGGACAAGGACAGTTTCAGTCAGACAAGGAATGACGATGGTCGGTTTGAAATAGTTGCGCAACACGTTGAGTCAGTAACAAGAGCTACAAGTGAACTGAATAAGCTAAAGAAAATAGATCTTGTAAATCATTAAATAACTGTATTAACATCAAATCTATAGGTTGTATTGCATGTATGTAACATTATTTAGATAAAGCGAATACACTGGTAAAAGTTCATGGTTGTAAGTTAGAGAGTATATCATTAGTATTAACTTTAATATGATCGTCGACATTATATGTTTTTTTATAAGCCAACAAAACATTTCATATTATTAAATTTTAATGCAGGTATTTTTGTCGGTAGATAATGAAGGACATAGATTTCTTTTAACTTTTGATTTGAAGTATGGGGCTGTGACAATGTTTGATCAAAAGAAGAAAGGAGCCAAGATTGGCAACAGTATAGTTGCGGAAATGCTCGTAAGTAAAATTTAATACATCAATGTATTATTAAATTTATCTAGTAATGGCGAAGAGTTATATTACGATACTAACCTTAAACCGTATATATTGCAGCATGCAGATTTTGGTCGCTATCTGTATGGGTTGGATCACATTAAATCTAGAAACATCATCACTACTGAATTAGAGATTGGGGAGTATGATTGGAAAACTGCCACGGTCCGACCGTATGCAGGTTTAATTTTAATGTGAATCATGGAAACATACATGGGAAAGGGAATGCGGAACTGGGATCTAAGACTTGATTCAAACCGTGTTAAACTACAAAAGCAGCTGACTGTGTTATGTAAAAAGTATGCTACAACTATACTCATGTCTCATTGCAACATTTTGAAGGAACAAGTGAAGGCGCACATGGATCACGCATCCGGAAGTATGTTGTCAGATGTGCATTTGAACAAAGGACTAGTCAAGATAAAATGAATGGAACCTTAATTTAATGTTGTTTTGGATTTGAACATTAGGATATTTGTGAAAAACATGTTTTCTGGGTCGCGTTGTTTAGTGGTTACTTTTGTAGGATGTTATTTTAGTTATCAAAGTAGGATGTTTAACTGTGGTATTATTTTGATATTATGAACAATTGTGTGTCGGTTTTCAACAACAATGATGGTCAAGTTTATGTTAATACTTTCATGTTGTTCTATGACTTAAAAATATGAAAAAAGTTCGCACAAGACTTGTACACTTGTGCACAATAGTAATAACATTAATGTAACTTATAAATTACATTGATGTTTTCATATACTAAACATGTATGTTTTCACCAAAATACATTGATGTTTTCATATACTAAACATATATGTTTAGTATATGAAAAAACGTTACTGAAAAAACATATATGTTTAGGATACCAAAAACATTAATGTATAAACATAACATTTATTAATTAGGTATTTTATTTTACAACATATATGTAGCTTGATATGAAAATGATTTTTAGCATACAAAACAATATGATTAGTGTACTTAAACATATTTGTTTCGTATATAGTTGCACATTGATGCACAATACTAATAACATTAATATATCTTAAAAGAACATAAATGTTTTCTCCTTTTCACCAAAAAAAAAAAAAAAAAAAAAACACTTAAAAAAAACATTAATGTAACGTGTAAATGACATTGATGTTTTCATATACTAAAAAAAATCATTAATGTAACTTGTAAATTACGTTATGGGTTATAAATATGAAAATAGTTATTTGTTAAGTATATTAAAAAAACATACATGTGTGTTTTTGAAAAACATTTAGTATATGAAAAATAATGTTAACATCCATTGTTGTCGAATTTCGACACAAAATTGTTCAAAATGCAAAAAATAATAGAATTGTTATGGCATCCTAGTAACTTAAAAAAACATAAAGTAACATACATGTTTAGTATATGAAAAAACATGTATGTAACTTGGTATATGAAAAAGCATATTTGATCAGTATATGAAAAACATGTATGTAACTTGGTATAACATGTATGTTTAGTAAATGAAAGAACATTTGTGTAACTTGGTAAATCATGTATGTTCGATAAAATTAAATAAAAAAAATAAAACTAAATTAAAACGAATCATAAACCATGTGTGTCTTATAAATCAAATTGCAACCTAAAAATACGAAATAAAACCAAGCCGTATCGAGGTGATAAGTAAGCTTAATCGTCATCACTTTCAATTTCATCATTTGCATTATGTTCATCACTTCCAGTATCTTCGTCACTTGCAGTATCTTCATCACTTGCAGTATCTTCATCACTTTCATATTCTTCATCAACAAACTGGACGTCATCTTCTTTCTCAACTTCCTGGAATTGGACTTCATCTTTGTTCATAACTTTTTTGCCAGTACATTTGCGCCTGTTATGACCTAACACGCCACACTTGCCGCATGCACGACGTTTGAATGGGACTTTCCTAGTTGTTCTTGGTTTCTTGTTAGTTTTAACTTCTTCAGCAGTACTTTTTCTTCTTTTAGACCCCTTATTGCTAGATTTCATAGGATTATTGATTACAACTCTATCAGGTACAGTAACACCCAACAAATCAGAAAATAAGGCTTCTTTATTGTGATCGTAATCTGGTTTTGGCATCTCATCTTCTAGTTGTTTCTTTAATGCTTTGACAGTTGCAAGGAACTGAGTTAACTTATCAGTTTCATTCCTTATAAGACCGACGCAATCTTCTATTGTTGCATGAACCTTGGCTGCTAATCGATCTGTTTCTTCAATGCAAGGACCATATCTGTGTCGATTATCAAGCAAATGTGGAGGGATAGCATTTTTTATCCAGCGATGATTTATGTAAGGTTATGGAATTCTAACAATATTATGTACACGAAGTAGATAAAAAATGTGCCTACAAAGGTAACCATGTCGCGTATAATGACCGCACGAGCAATTTATACTACCATCCAGATGATTAAAAATAACCTGAAATGTATCATGCAAATAAATGTTGAGAATTGATAATGCATATAAGAAACACCCATAATAAATATTTCAAAGATGTTGAAAATGAAAAAAATATACCGTTGCTTTTATTAATGGTTTTGATCTCTTGTCCCTTTGTTGTATGACGCAAGTTTCGACATCACCTTCAGTATGGGAACTTATCTGTGCGCATGAATATAAACCTTTGTGGATTTCATGTTGCACCTCTCTGAATATCGAATGCGTGTACACATCACATGCATGTCTTTCAATTGGTAATTTAGTGATCATGGAAGGAGTTGAACTATTTGTAGTATTGTCCATGGCACGGCGTGTGTATCTTTCTTTCTCCATTGCAGATTCAAAACACAACATAAATTGAACAAACGTGTTACCTTTATGTGAATAAATCTGGAAAAATGCATTGGAACTCTGTGATCGAGAGGTGGTCTTCATCAAACCACACATAGGATACTCTTTAAAATATCCAGGGATCCACCTACCTCTAATTGCGTACATGTCCGACAACCACTTGTTGTCTTGCAAATTATAACTATTAATCAAAGCATTCCAACGTTTTTCAAAAACTTCTGGACTAATATACACATTCCAAATGAGTTTGTGAAACTCTTTCCTAACACCAGAATCAGCCTCCGGATCACCTAATACCTATAAACAAAATAAAATTAAAGAAAATTCGAATGAACATACATGCACAGTATAATGTATCCAAATTGAACATTATAATATACCTTCCCGGGAAGTTTTTGTGTTATATGCCACATACATAACCTATGCTTAGATTCGGGGAATATTTTGACAACCGCATTCCTTAATGCAGCGTCTTGGTCTGTAAGTGCAAGTGGTGGCTGTTTCTGATGTACTTTTAAAAATGCTTCCAGCATCCAGATATATGATTCCTCAGTTTCATCGGAAAGTAAAGCTGCACCAAAAGTTACACACTTCTGATTGTGGTCAATACCAGTAAATGGCACAAACACAAAATCATACCTAGAAAAGAATACTTTAAATTAGTAACATAGTAAATAAGATATTATAATGAAAAATTGCTTAATAATGTAAGATTACTTGTTTGTCCGAAAAGTAGCATCAAGTGAGACAACATCACCAAAAACAGCGTAATTGCACTTCATAGTTTCGTCAGCCCAAAACATACTGACCAACTCGTCATGAAAAACATGATATTCAAAAGAGAATTTGGAGACATGGAGTTGCCTATTAATCATTTTGTCAACGATCATCTGTGCATCCCTATCTCCAATGAATAGATTCACATCACGCTTAAAATTCCTATAATCCCATGGTGTTCCACGGACTTTGTCATAACCACCTATAAGAGCAACTTTCAATCGATGTGCTATTGTAGGTCCTATATTGGAAAGCGAGGCACGATGAATAAATATGTAATCACCAAAATGGAGTCGTCGTCGCACGCGTGATAGATCCATGTTGTTCTCATTCAGAAGCGGATGATTATGATTTTCAACAAAATCAAAAATCTTCCAAGAACCTGTCCCACGAATTGCTTTCAATCCAATCTTTGCAGGACAATTGGTAACACTAGATTTAGTTTTTCGTTTTCTTTTTCTTTTACCATCCTTTTTCTCATTCTCATTGTCACATTCCTTCAACGCATTTTTATCAAATTTATCTCTTACTTTACCGGCTCTATTGCATAATACATACTTATGTGTTACTTTACCCTTGTAAGTTTTTTGCCCTGACTTACGGACATTGAACCTACCTTTCTCAGCGTAGGCCTTGTACATGTCATAACCAACATCAAAAGTGTCAAATATATCACCTATCTCAGGTTTCTTCTCATCTTCAGGTAAATAGGGGACCTGATAAGTGTAAAATACACATATCCGTTTGTACCTAAAAAGACCCAAATAAACCCAAAACAGACCAAAAATGGCAAAAATATGCTTGTATTTATGTTTTGTGTATGCAGGTACGGATAAGTCAAAAAATCACAAGAAAACAGTCAAAAGCGAGCAGGCACGGACACGAGAATCAGAAGAGTACAAAGCCGAAGCCCGAAAAGCCAAGCCTCAGCCCAAACCTTAGTCACTTTCCTCTCATAACAAACCTCAAGGACCAATCTTGCAATTTCCAAAAGTTATTTATAACTTGAAAGAGATAAAAGAAAGACAAGGACCAAATGTGTAAACTTCCCAAAGTTCAACAGTTTTAACTGTCGAAGAAGGGGCGGGAAACACATTTACTATTCACCCGTCTTCTCCATTTCACTACCATGGTAAAACAAGGGGCAAATAGAAATTAAAGGGTGCGTTCGATGAACACTTAGCTACTTTTCGAGGTTATTAGTCGAGGGTGATTGAGATTCTTAGTTTTCTAAATGCTTACTTCATAGCATTGCGTGAGGACACGGCAATACCTTAGTATGGGGGATTTTTGGTATGTGTTTAATTACACATACCTTTTACCTTTAAAAACAAGCTAAAATAACCAAAAACGGACTTAAAATGCCAAAAATATGCTTGTTTTGCTAATTGTGTTGTGCAGGAACGGATATCTAAGAAAAGGACGAAAAACGAAGCCAAAACGACAAAACCGGACACGGAATGGTAAAGACAAAGTCAAGACAAAGCCCAAGTGTGAAAAAGTCAACCAAAGTCAACCCCGACAAATCCAAAGTCAAACCCGAAGACATAAGTGAAGAAAAATAAGTTTAGGGGCCAAAATTGCCAAGTCCCTAACTTATTTAATGAAGGAAATGAAGACAATGCTTGTGAGGGACCCAATCTGCCATTTCACCAAAGAAATACCACATGGGCTATTTCTGCCAACCCTAGAAAGTTATACACCACAAGGACTTGTGGTGAAATAACAAATATAACATTGGGGGACCTTTTCTGTCAAATCCCCAAACGTTTATAAACACATGGACTAAAATTACAATGACATCTATAACCATGAGGGACCATTTTTGACAAAACCACAAACCCACACCCCTGTTTTTAAAACACTGTACATCTTCTACAAAGTTTCCTCGCCAAAACTTATAACCCCCCTCCTGTCACTTTCCACCTTGATTCTTGTTCCCATAAAAACAAAAATGTCACCACCACAAACCCCACCTCCTAGAAGTCAAAGTGACAGCTTGGCAATCCTATGTGATACTATTGGGCAAACAAATCGATGGCTGTGATGATTTTGAGTGGGCACCAAGATAAATGAAGGGCCATGATTGCTTTGTGTTTCTACACATACAACAAGCACACAAGACTGTTTTGTCTCTACAAAGAAGCACACGAGGGTAAGACCAAACCCTAGCTTATTTTGCTATAAAATCTTTTGTAAGCCCTTGAGGCAAAGGAGTTAGTTTTTAGTGTGTTTTTTTTATTAAATTCTGATTGGTCAGAATAGTTTCTGTTAGAGTTCCGTCTATAATTTGGGTTTCTCAATATAATACATTACTTATTATACTAATCATATATTAGTATCTCTTAATTTAATTTATATATATATTTTTTATATATTATCATATATATATATAGATATATATATTTTATATATACTTATATATAAAAACTCATTACAATTACGGTAAATGGCCGACCGAGCCTAGAAATAAAGTCTTAGTCCGGTTTTATCAAAAAATTGTTTTTATGAAATTAAAAAAGATCCAACACGGGAACTTTTTAACGGGTTAATCAAGACAATTTTTTTTTACTTAAAAACATCGCTATGGATACAAAACAATTTTTTTTTTTTTGTCGTCTTAAACTAAAAGACTTTTTTCTTAGTTAGACACGAAAATTTTTTCGGCACCTCTTTACTCCTATCTCAACATATATATGTCACAATTGCTTCCTAGCGAAGCTTTAAACCACAACTTTTAGATTGGTAGAACACACATACTATTATACCAAAAAGCCGTTTGGTACAACAAAGACCATTTAATTTGAGGACAATTCAAAATAAAGTTGTAAACATTTATTTTAAACGATATTATATTTTTAACTAGAAAATAAAACTATGTGATCCAACATTATTAATCTTGCCACAAACAGATAAACTTTCTGTATAAAATACCAAAAATGTGTAACTTTGGACTTAAACCAAAACATTTGTTTCATTACTCACTCACATGATAACTAAAATTTTATATAATTTCAACTTCTGTACTATTTTGTCACATTTTGGTGTGTCATTCATTCTTGAATTAAATAAATAGAAAATAATTTACTAAAATCCTGATTGGTCTAGAATAGTTCGGTAAGTTTCTGTCTATAAATGGGTTCTCAATATATACTTAATATATATTTATTATATATATTTTATATATTTTATATATATATATAGCATATCATATTATCTTATATCTATATATATATATATCATTTATATATATATATTAGTATATCATATATTATATATATATATATACTAGCTAGTAACCCGCCGCGGGGAGTTTGCTCCAATTTTATTTGGTATTTATTGTTACTTAACGTGTGTAGCTGTGGATTTTAGACCGATGTGATGAAACATTTTTAAGCAGTTAGTTGGTTTTAACATAACCAGCCCAACGGTGAGGTAAGCTTCATATATTATAGATTAAGACTACAGTACTGCTGCATCTTTTCGGTTTGCATTAAAGAGGATAATAGATTATTTGTTCTCTCTTAGTTGGTTTCTCTTGGTTTTCTTTTGAGAAAGTCGTCAGCTCTACTGGTACGTGGCATTTTTGCGTCCCCCAACTTTTGCGAGCAATCTGTTATATCAAAAATGAAATTAAATTATTGTTAAGGATTTATATTTTTGGATTAATTGCACACATAGGTACTATGCCAAGTGGTATTTTCACTAACTTCGACATAAAGGATAATAGATTAGTTTTCTGCAAATGTACATGATGGGGGGAAAAAATAAAACGAACCTCAAAAGTAATCCTCTTCCTTAATATTAATGATGGGATAGTGCAGTATTATTGATCAATAGAAAAGCGTCACACCCCCAAGATCAGCAAACCCTAGCAATTTAGCAAAGTTGAATCTGTTTTGTGCTCGGGCAGTCTTTTCCCATTGTTCCTGGCGTCGCTGATTAGAATCTTTAATTATGGACATGAAGGTAAGATCCAAATATGTCTCCAAACATAAAGAGTTCCTATCATCAGAATAACTATATATATCAAACAAATAATACAGTTCGATTCCTTAATTTATGGATCCCACTTTATACGTTTTACAGGTTACTTACCGTCTAGGCAATCCTTGATCACTGACAGGAACATCTAGTGATGCTCGAGATGGTTTAGAAAGGCGATTACCTTGGCACTATTAGTTTCATTGTGTCAATATTGACACACAAATTAAGACCAATGATTTATTTACCATTGATAGAAGCTTTTGAACAGAACCACATGTACGCTTTACTACTTCAGGTAAAGCAATGCCTAGAGCAGTATGACACCTTTTAGTAACGTTTGTTAATCATATATTTTTACCTTGAATGATGTTGATCATATTTAGTACTATCGAAGATATCCTCCGTACGTTGCTTCATCTATATATCAATATAGCCTCTAATATTCAGAACATTGAAAAGATATTATCATTTTTTGCTACTTTAAGAAAACATTTAGATATATATGTGTAGGTAAAAAAATAAAAAATAAATTTGAAGAGCATGTGCTTTGTTGGCTTCAGATATTATTCTCGACGTTATAGCAGCCTTAAAGGGGCATATTGGATTGCTACTAAGAGAATCACTGATGTTTCCCCAAACATTCTTGTGATTACTTGTGTTTCTCAAACACAATAATCTCCTCCAAAAGGCAATTATTTGAAACACCATCTAATTACTCAGCAAAAGATGGAACCCTCTCATACGACATAAGCTCAGTTTACTTATCACCTAATTTCAAACAGTTATAAGATAGACATGTATCATATAAAAATTTATTATTGGTTTTCATCAAACTTTATTACATGATAAATCTTTAAATTTATGTTACATTTACCAAGTTCAAATTGGTTGGCATTGAGATCAACACCAATGATCCTTGATGCACCGGCAATTCGTGCACCTTCAGCAGTCTGATTACAAATAAATCATTAGCACCATTAAGAGTAACAAATATGGTTTTATTGACATTAGTATTAAGACAATAATATTTGCAACAAATGGTGCTTCTAGAGGAACAATGTTGTATGGTGTTAAATCCCCTGGCAATCCGTGATCTTGTTTTCTAGTCGGGATTACAAAGAAATATAGGAAGTCAAAGTGTATGATAGAACTTAGAACATCACCTACCTGGAAAATTCTTAGCCAAAATATCTCAAGTAGTTGAAGTTCCACATCTTTATTAGCCAGCGAGAAGAAACAAAATCAAAAAGTAACCATCAGATGTTCCAACCAAAGATCTGTCATAATATGTGTAAGAAACATTAAGAAGTGTTCATAAGTATAAAAAAACTAAAAAATAATAGGGTTTATAAGTACCTTGATTCCAGCCAACAAATAATGCAAATGCAAGTGACAGATACCAAATGAGAAAAAGCAATAACTATATGTTGAGCATGTAAAAATAAAATGATCTTTCATGTGCAGTGATAATACCATCCTGGCCCAAACCCACCTCCCAGGACCATCCCTGTATCACCAGCATCTTGTGTGATTCCGGGATACAACCACTTTGTGTGTTCCACTGCAGAAAGCAACCTTGTGGTGTGGTCCTGTAAAGGTTGCCACCTTGTAGTATAGTACCTGAAGGGTAGCCATATCCCCTATCATCAGGTGGTGGTATGATTCCCGAAGGGAAGTTGACGTCGCCTGGTTGACCATCTACTAGGGGTGTAATCACCGGAGGACCGCCATCAGGCGATGTAGTCTCGGTGGGGAGATTGTTACCTACATTGATGCGTA
>BQNB010181908.1:0-12547 GCA_026074375.1 Tanacetum coccineum
GGTTTATGTAAAACAGGGAAAAATTTCTGCGGTTTGTGACATTTTGTGAACAAAAACTCTGCCGAATTTTTTACAAACCCTATAATCAAGACAAACATTACACATTAATCATTAATCATTACTAAAATACTAAAACACATATATTAAATGAATCATGGACTAATTTTTGACCATTGAATTCAGTTGAATTTGACTAAAATTGCGAACTTTCACTAGTTGGACAATTGTTGACTATTGAACTTAGTTAATTGATTCAAATTGGATAACAAACCGGACTTAACCATTTAAAACTTCAAACACAAAGTCATTTAAAACCAATCTTAACAACAAGAATAGTTCATCTAATCAGTAACATATATATTTTTCATGTATATAAAGTGTATTGGATAACTCTTAAGCAAAATCATGACGCAAGATAAGGCTAAACAAGTTGCCTGTGATGAAAAGTTGGCTCCTTTTGATGACAAAGTCAAAATTGGAATAAGCAATCTCAGAATAGCTCCTCCCATGACTCAAAGGGAGGAAACTTTTCAAGTCGCCCTGGACATTCTCAAGAACACTCCCTTCTACAACGCCTTTCTCATTTCCGCTGATGTTCTAGAAATTCACATGCAGCAGTTTTGGTTCACGATTGAGAAAGTCAAGAAATCCTCTTCTTACCAGTTTGACATTGATCGCAAAACATGTCAGATTGATGTTGACATTTTCAGAAAGATTCTTGCCATTTCCTTAAAAGTTAAAAATCAAGAGTTTACCAAACCTCCATCTTCTAATGAACTTAGGGAATTTCGTTGGGCACTTGGCTACAAGGGTAAACTGACAAACAGTTTAGAAATGTTTGTTGATCACATGCATCAACCTTGGAGAACCTTTGCACCTATCATCAACATATGCTTATCAGGAAAGACATCGATCAATGACAGACTTCGTCTGTCTCGAATTGAAATTCTGTAAGGCATGTACGACGAGGCGAATGTGGACTATGCTGCTATGATGTGGGAAGATCTTCAATACCAAATTGACTATAGACAAACAAAGGTCAAACGACGTGAGATCACGCCTTATCCAAGGTTTACCAAAGCCATCATTCGTCACTTCTTGTCTCAACACAAGTCAATCTCCAAGAGAGAAGGTTCACTGAATCACACTATTGTCGATGATGCATTGCTGGAAAGATTAAAGTTCATCAACAAAGGAAACCTTTACCAAGTATATGGAAAACCTGTTCCAGATACATAGATCACTGATGAAATCAAGAAATCTGAAGCTTAACAGATGTACTTCAAATACTCTACTAGCTTAATCTCTCTAAAGAAGAGTAGAGGTTAAGCAGTAAAGAAGACAACTGCTACAATCCAGATGCCAACTAAGCCAAAGAAGAAACCATCAAAGAAGAAGCAAGTACTTCGTGACGAATCTCCTGAATCTAAGGGAGAACCTAAAAATAGGCAAGTTAGCATAAAGATAAGGACACCCAGAGTTGTTGTCATACAAGAACCTCTTAATGTCCCTGTCAAGAAAACACAAGAATCATCAAGAAAACTAAAAGGCATTGAGATGTTATCTGAGGCTGCACAGTTAGAACTTGCCACTCATAAAGCAATCAAAGATAGCCAACGCACAAGCCGACTTAAGCACAAGATTGGAAGCTCAAGTAAAGGAATTAGTGTTTCACCAGGGGTTCTCGATGAGCTTACAAGAGTTTTAGCAGTCTCAAGTGAAGGAGTTGGCACTTCGCCAAAGGTTCTAGATAAGACATTATACGATTATGAAGCTCAAAGTGATGATGATGTCTGAGGTTCTACTGATGAAGAGACAAATAAAGATGGTGATGAAGATGATGTCAATGAAGAAGAAGAGGATGAGGAAGAAAGTGTTGATGAGGAAGAAAGTTTTAATGAAAAAGAGAATGTTGATGAAGAAAATGAAAAAGAATCTGATGACGATGATATGATCTTTGATATTACCAACACTGATGTTGAAAGAACGGAATCAGACTTTGACGATCATGAAATGTATAAGGAATGAGAGATTGTTGCTGAAACAGAGGAAGAAGAAAATGCTGACTCTAAACATGAAGAAGATGATACTAAAGGTGAAGATAAAAAGACTGAAGAAGAACCCAAAGGAGATGATCAAGCTAAAAAAGCTGAAGTAGGAGTTCCTGACTTAGCGACAAACAAAGAGAAGTCAGAATTTCTACAGTCCACCTTCAGTCACTCAATCTCTTCGAATTTCGGTAATCAATTTCTTGTCAACTCTCCTAATGCATCTCTTATTGGTACTATTCCTGAAAATACCGATAAAAAGATTACTTTTATGATGGATATTGTAATCCAACAAGACGTACCATTGGTTCAGAATGAACCATTTCATGAAATTAAAGTGTCTGTCATTCCTGAACCAACACAACAACCATCATCTACACCTCCACTACCAGCCAAAGAAGACCCAACTGCTCTAGTTATCAACTTCGAAGCAGTTGATTCCTTTCTCCACAAATTTAATGATCTTAAAAATGATATACAGGAACTCAAACAAGCTGATCACTTTGCAGCTATTCTTGAGTCAATAAGATCCCAAGTACCATCCATAGTCAAAGACTCACTTGGATCAAACATAGGAGATGAGATTCAGAAGGGACTTTGGTAACACACTGAAAAACTCAAAAATGAAGTATCGGTGAAGAAAGAAGAGTACAAGGATTTCATTCAAGAGACAGTTGCCAATGAAGTCAAGAATCAACTGTCACAGATTCTACCGAAAGGCAGTATCTGACTTCTCCACTCTAGTGATTCAAAGCACAATAAAGGAAACCCTTGAGCAATATCTAGTTTTTTCAGCTTAATCCTCTTCTTAACCTCAATCCTATTATGCCATTGCAGAATCTTTAACTAAATTCGAGCTAAAGAAGATTCTTATGGAGAAGATGAAGAGAGGTCAGTCGTATCAAACTGTTGATCAACATAAGATTCTCTATAACGGATTGGTTAACTCTTATCTTTTGGACAAAGACCTCTTTGAATCATATGGTCAAACTGTTTCTTTAAAAAGAAATCATGAAGAGGATAAAGATGAAGACACCTCTACTAGACCAAACCAGGGTAAAGAGATGGAAAAGCGGAGAATTAGAAAGGAAACTGAATCTTCAAAGAAATCCTCAACTCCCAAGGAATCTACCAAAGGTAAACCTTCATCTAAGTCTTCTAAAACTGGTCAATCTGCACATGCAGACCAATCAGCAAAAGAACCTGAGCATGAGGTATAAATGGATTTTGAAGAACCAACCTTTGAAAATGTGACAAATGATGCTGATGTGCCACCTATAGATCCCAAACCAAGGATTCCAAAGCCAGACTGGTTCACTCAACCTCCAAGACCTGAGACACCTCAACCAGATTAGAACATTGTCAAGACCATTGGTGATGCTCCAGAACAGCCATGGTATAATGAGATGATCAATGCTGAAAAGCCACCACTCACATTGATGAGTTGATGAGCAAACCTATTGAATTTTTAGCATATGCCATGAATCGTCTCAAGTTAAACAAGCTTACAAGAGAAGTGTTAGTGGGTCCAGTGTTTAACCTGCTCAAAGGAACCTGCAAAAGTTGTGTTAAACTAAAATATAATATGGAAGAATGCTTTCGTGCTTTGACATATCAGCTCAACTGGAAAAATCCTAAAGGTTACGACCGCCTAGTTGATATGAACAAGCCCTAACCCTTATAAGAGAAAGAAGGTATACATATAATTCCTATTAAAGTCTTCTTCAATAATGATCTTGAATACTTGAAAGGGGATAGAGCAGAAAGAACATATTCATCCTCTATTACCAAAACACCAGCTGCTAGGTAAATAATGGAATGGATTAAAGACTTGATTTCAAACTTGTGGTGTCCAATCCTTATCGACTATGACAAGGATGCATCTCTTGGGATATAACACTAGAGACCACAAAGACAACAGTTCTACAGAGCCATGATCAACAAGAAGTGCGGTCATGTTGTCTTCTTAAAAATGAGAATCCTCAGTGTTGTCAGTGTTCAGGTTGAGAAGAAGTTCAGCTATGGTTATTTGAAAGAAATTGTTGTGAAGAGAGCTGATCAGCAATTGTACAAGTTTAAAGAAGGTGACTTTCCATATTTACATCCCAACAACATCGAAGACATGCTACTATTCCTTACCCAAAACATGTTATTCAACCTTGACGGGGACGTCATTGTTGACTTAGGAGTAGCTATACGCATGTTTACCCGAGGCATCGTTCTCAAGTCTAGGGTCGAAGATGTCCAACTCGGTGTTGAAAGTTATCAAAGAAAACTTAATCTTACTAGACCTCAAAGAAGTTGTCCCCTGCTAAAGAACCATATACTCCAAACTATGATCCACAAAGAGTTATATATGAAGACAAGGAAAAGCGGAAAAGACTGATGCGGGTTGATGAGCTTCATAAGTTTTTAAAAGGACACTCCAATCTGTTTACAAGACTCTTCTACATGGACTCAAGAACTTCAGACTTGAATACAATCGCAATTCTAATATGCCAAGGAGGTAATGGATAGAGAAGGATCAGAAATGCACAAGATATGTACTGAGGAAAATTGATGATCAGCTGCTCAAAAGAAGAATCATGAGGAGTCTTGAAGTGCTGGTGGGTGGAAGGAACACAGAGACGGACAGACGACTGTTGCAAAGGACAGTATGACTCGGTCATACTTGGTATAAACATTTCAGGTCCTGTCTCATATCTTATCTTGCATATATAATATATATGTAGTGTACAAATAATAGTATATACGTGTTAAGTACAACTTTTCATGAATTTTTCATTAAATTCAAAATCTTTCAAAATATGTACTTAACACTATATCCTACCCTCAATAATCGAGGGGAAGCATTAATATGTTCCAATTTTGCTTGCAAATCAGTAACATCTCTTTCCCCATTAGTTTCAATCAATTGATATCCAAAATATCAAAAGATTTTGACATTTTGGATAATGGAAGAGAATGTGATTAAAACTATGCGACTAATAAACGTGATCTAAAAGGACTTAGGTGCTAGCTTCTCCCTTATATGTGAAAAAGGCTTTTGATAATCGATGCACATATGCAGGGGGATTTTCTGAAAGAAGAAAATATCGATGTATAAAAAGTTTGATTTATATATCACAAGTACCTTGATTGAGTTTTTCCAAATGGTTTTAATGGCAAGAAATGAAAATACCAAAAGACCGACCATGCATCCAATTTTATGGAGTTATAAGGTGGTTAAGGTTAGGTATCAGTTCCATGATCTAGCCAGAACCGGAGGGATCTACCCAGGTACATTCCATTAGATAGTGTAGAAGTCTTTAGGTATGACACAAAAGGAGTAAAAGTAAGAATGAGGAATAATGCGGACTAAGGCAGAGCTAACACTGGAACAAACCCAACAAGGTGTTAGTAATGAAGTATTGGTAAGCATTGAAGGGGTTAAAAAATGAAAAAGAAAAAAGTAAAGAGAAATGATGAAAAAAAAGAAGCCATCCTTATACTTAAGCAGAAACTGGGTCAATACATATGCTATCAGAAACACTAAGCTGTTTTCTGGTATTGAAGATAGACATCATAGTCCTAGTGATGTAAAACACAACCCTCCCAAGCCACTCAAGGTCTCTCAAAAGACTCTTGTTTCATTTCTCGCGGAGATTACATATATTTCTATCAACTCTCTCACTCCGAGTTAGTTGGTGTTGAAAAGGTGACAGTCTGCTCCAGCCTTCGATTACTAAAATCAAAGTGCACTATCGAGTCTAGAGCCTTAAAAGAGATCATCCATAAATCTCACTAGGACACTAATACAAAATATGCTTGTTATTCATACACTGTGATGACAAGATATAACTCAAGAGTCCTACGCATTATCCTTGTGATATTGCCAGAACATCAGAGTGATACTTAAGTATTCACAATAACGATGGAAATCCTTCCAGAGCCAACATCAAACAAGCTCTGCGGTAGGTGACTTGTGAGATCCTACATGGATCAAACTTGTGACACTGGATATCGATTCGGTCCAGCTTATGAATTGACGAATGAATTTTGAAAAAGATAAACTTTTGGTGTGTTATAAAAACCTTTTGCATCTTAACACACCAAATGATTTTCCTAAATCAATTTTCAATCTTATGTCCATGTGAAGCCTCACAAGGGTATTTGGACATAGGAAAGCTGAACACGAATTAACGACTCAATCAGAAGATAATAACTTACCAATTCACTCTCACCGTGTTGTCTGCTTTGAGACGTTTCGGTTTGAGAACCAGCTAAGTACGATGAATCTAATATTCACATATTATAGAATTCAATACTACAAGTTGGAAATCCTGTCAAGGAGATTCATCTTTAAAGACGAAACTACCTGATTACAGGTCGGTATTCACAAAACCGAAGGTTGATCTAACCAAACATGGTCGAATGACAAAGCCATATTCGTTCACAAGTTTTATTGCTAATTGTTTATTTGCAGATCAATCCAATGGTGGTGAAGGATCATTCCAAGACGAGTCAGATTCATGGCTACATGCTCATACCTACATATGTTCAAACATTATGAAAGCTCAAGTACATGTTTCAAAAGACTCCCGATACTCTAATACAACACGTCTTCCTTGAAATGATGAAGTATTAAAGTTAAAGAATTTCAAGAAAGATGAATATTCACGCTTTCAAGACAAAGAAATGTATGAGCATGTCAGTCCGAAGGTCATAAGATCACAAGAAGGAAAAAGATTACAAGATGATGAAAAGAGATGATGTTTGGCTGATGATCTCAAAGAAGCTCAAGATCACTTTTTATTATGCAAGTAGGAGCAAGCTCAAGATCAAGCTCACTACATATTGAAACAAGATAAAAATTAAAGATTAAAGACTACGAGCACAAACGAAGACATTCATAGAATGATAGGCTTAAGATTTTTGTAACTTGGAGTAACCTCCCTTAGGGGGAGATTGTTAGGAATCGAGAAAAGACCCGGTCACTTCCAATATAGTATATTGTAGCTCGTAGTTAAGCGTTCGGTTACGAGAAAGCTAATCGGGTCAAGTCCAAGGAATACCAAGGCTTAGCCGGCCCTATTGGGTACTATATAAACTCTCTCCATCCCATGGAGAGGGTGTTGGTCATTTGTAAGAAACACCATTTTATGTTATTCTCTCTTTCTCTCTCTACAAGTGTCAACCATCCTTTCTCTCTAGTTCTTTCTTTGAAACTCATAGTATTACTTGGTTTGTGATATCGTTACTTTTTGGTTTACTAACACACATTTAATTTGTCTTTTTATTTATAGTCATATTCTTTTTCGCATAATATTATTCCTCTTTGGGTTTTGCTAAACTCTGCCCACTGGGCATGTTTTAATCTGTTTAAAAAATGAATGTTTTAATTAATGCAAGTGAAATTATGTTCAAATATAGCAATTTATAAGTTCATTTAATATGCATTTAATGCATTTTCTGATTAATTAGGTAAGTTTGTGTTTATTAAATGCACTTTAACCTCGGACAGAGATTAACAAAACCCTTCTTCTTTTGGTTTTTCTAGTTTTCTACCATATGTAATAACAAGCAGGAGATATCGATCAGCTATTCTCCAAAACCCAACCCAAAACAATATTCTGTTGTACAAATTAGTAACATAATAAATAAAAAGCTTATGTGTGTTTACTTGATGAAAACTACTTCATTTTTCTAGGAACTTTCTCACTGAAAACTCAAAAAACTAAAAATCTGTTTAGTCACATGAAAATCTTTTTTTAATTATAATTAAAATTAAAAAAAGAGCACTTTACTCTTTCATATATCTTATATTCCATTCTTTTACATCCCATACATTTTTTAATTTAAAAAAAAATTTATCTAAACGTTTTTTATTTTTTTTACACATATCTTGAGATAAAACCTCTATGTGTTTCTAAAGAAACTGAAATAAGAAAATTAAGAAATTTTTCTACAACTAAACACGCTTATAGATAGTGTTTAGCTGTTAAACTTTTTTCTTTTTCCCATTTCCAATTTTTTTTATGTTTGTTTAATCTAAAAAGAGTTAACCACCGATTTATGGACATCTGTTAGATAAACCATAAAATTTATAATGACAGTATAAACTTATACAAAGTGAATCAAAGCAAGCTAAGTCGTAATTGCAAAAATTTGTCCTTGTGGTTTGGTCAAGCTGTATGTTTCGAAAGTGCAGAGGGACTCCATATGAGGAAATTTTGAGTTCGTTTTCGTCATTAGATAAAGTGAAATGACTAAAATACCCTTAGTCAAATTGAAAATTAAGAAAAGGGAATGAAGGTATTTTAGTCATTTCACTTTGTCCAATTAAGGGTGGCAATCGAGTCGTGTTCGTGTTAACCTGTTCGGGTTCGCGGGTTGGAGGGTTATTATAACCTCTACCCACACAAGACCCATTTATTAATCGTGTTAAGAAACTCAACCCTAACCCAGACCTGCATATCACGTGTAACCCGTTTGTTACCCGTTTAACCTTTTAAGTAAATAGGTCAAGCGGTGAATAATGTTTGTGATTTGTCGATTTAACTAATTTAAATGCAAAAATGATATAAGGATGCAAAAAATGATAAACATAGCGTGAAAATAACTAGGCGACAATTTCAATGATATATGAGTTATAATTGTAATTCATTCCTATTAACTACATAACAAAATACATCTAATCCAAATCCAACATAAAATTCAAGTTATATATTTCATTTTTAGAGGCTTATATATACTTAAACGGGTTCACGTGTTGACCTGTTTAATACTTACTAAACCCAAACACGACCCATTTATCAAAAGGGTTATACGGGTTGACCTGTTTTTGATTTTATCTTCAACCCAAACTTGTTTAACTTCGTGTCGGGTTCATGTCGTTTATCATGTCGTGTCAAAAATTTCCACCCCTATGTCCAATGACGAAAACGGACCCAAAGTTTTCCTATATAGAGGCCGCCTGCATTTTTAAAACCACGCGAATGAAACGTGCAATTTAGCCGAACCGCAAAAACGGTTTTTGGCTTTTTGCAATTAACTCTAAAAAGATAATGGGCATGTTCTTTAGACACCCGGCCGGGTCAGCCGGTTTTTTAGCAACGACCCGGGTCGACCCGGACAGCCAGCCGGGTTTGTCATATTTACTGCCCCCATTGATGGTGTCCGATCCACTTTTAAAATGGCCAATGAATCAAACTCCAGATTCACATACATACACCAACACGACGACGATACTCTTATCGACACTCACCACATCGTCGCTCCAAAAAGCGTCGCCAAACACTTCGTCATATACCTATTAGCGACACTAATCGTATCATATTCTCTTTCTCTTCATTTCTTAAAGGTAATTTCATTACTTGATACATATTGGGGTTGGCTTATTTTATGGGTTTAGGTAATTTAATTACTTGATTCAAAATAAGCCGGAAAAAAATGTGCTTATGCAACATAAATCGAAAATAAATAAGCTCATAAGCCCATAAATAAGCTTAAACAAACAAACACCCCCCACGGGTGTTTGGGTTAGCTTATTTTATGAGCTTATTGAGATTTGGCAAACCCAATTAACCTCTCTTTTTCCAGCTTATTATTAATACATTATGGACTTGAGCCACAGGCTCAAGGTGATAACCACTTTATAAGCTGAAAAATGTGACCTTTATCGGCTTTTCCAAATCTCAATAAGCTCATAAAATAAGCTAACCCAAACACCCGTGGGGGTGTTTGTTTGTTTAAGCTTATTTATGGGCGTATGAGCTTATTTGTTTTCGGTTTATGTTGCATAAGCTCATTTTTTCCGGCTTATTTTGAAACTTTTCGGCTTTTATAAGCTTATTGTGTTATAATAAGCTTATATAAGTTTCAAAATAAGCCAAAAGAAATGGACTTGTGCAACATAAACCGAAAACAAATAAGCTCATTAGCCCATAAATAAGCTTAAACAAACACCAACATAGGCATAGCTTAGGCGGTACTAGTTTTTTAGTAGTAGCTGTTTGGTTTATAAAAGGGTTTGGTAACATATCTTTAATTATAAAGTGTAAAATGATAGTTAACGCTTTGTTTATTAGCGTTTCACATAGGATTGTGTTAACAAAATCTAAAGGTAAGTGCTCAATTCCAAGCAAGCATTTTAATCTAAATGCTAAAAACTAGATGCTAAATGCTCCTAAACATAGCTGGGGTATTGCAATGAAAAAAGTAGTTTTAATAGTAAGGAATAGGAAACACTCGAAAATGATGAAATGATGGCCGTGTTTGGCAAAAATTGCAGTAGCTGTTAGTAGTTGCAAGTGGTAGCAGTTTTAGCAATAGTAGTTAGTTTTATAAAAGCTTTTGGTAACATAGTTGCACATTTAGGTAGGTAAAATAGTAGAAGTATCCAAACACTCGAAAATGATGAAATGGTGGCCGTGTTTGGTGAAACTAGCCGTTGCTGTTAGCGGTAGTTCTTAGTAGCTGTTTGTTTTATAGAAGTGTTTGTTAACATAGATGTAGCTGTAATTATAAAGTGTAAAATGAATGTAAAGCTAAAGACTTCTTTTATTATAGTTTCGAATAGGAGCGTTTACACATACTACACAAGATAATCACTCATCGCCAAACACAACAATGTGTTGATATGAAATTTGTTCTTTTTAGAGTAAGGGATAGCAAACGGTCCCTTGGAGAGTTGGATTTGTTTACGGGGCGTTTGGCATTGTGTTTATGTAATTTTCAAGGGATAGATAATTAGTTTGAGCTGGATAATCTGATTATTAGGGCTCAAATTAATATGCAGGTGTTTGCCACACACACACACAATTGATTATTAGTATGCTAGTTTAAACGCTATTTCAAGTAACCGGTTTTAACAGTTGATTAGATGGTTTTGGTTATTTCATATCACATAATGGCACTTAAATCACAATGCTAAACAGCCACTGGTTCTATGTAGTTTACGCGTTTTATAAATTTAGATACATCTGTCTGATTCAACATACTAATTTTATTGCTTGGGTGGAATTTGAGATCTTTGAAATTATACAACGTAGAGGGTGTGATTTGACTTGAACTGCAATCATGCTAGGATATTATAAGTGGTATTTTGGTATAGCTGTATTTGATAATCTTGATCCACATACAGGGGTCGCCATTCAGTACTGTTATCTGGAGCTTATTTATTAGTGTTTTTCTGGTCAGATTGCTTATCTGGAGACCGATTGTGAAAGGTGAGACCATATTCACAAACTTAAAAAGAAACTAGTGCTTCATCTTAGGCTGCTGATGTTGTAAACATAGCTTTTGATTGTTGTAGATAGAATCATATCGGGCCTAATCACCCTTTCTTTCTGATTTTTTTTTTGTGTTACAGAATCTGTCATAATTATGCCTGCATTTGGGGTCCAGCTTGAAACTCAATACGGAAGGTACTGCAGTTATCCAGACGTTACTGAGATTTGCACTTAAGTGGATACAGTTTATAACATAATCATATATATAATACATTTATGCTTTTTCTGAAACGGGACAAACCCAAAATTTTAGCTAACAGAGGAACACGTCATATGTGTTGAACAGGTTGTCAGTCCATACAACCTGCTAAACTATTTTATCGGTTTTTTTTGTAATCTTAATTAATGCATTAGTTATTCAAAAGATATAAATAAAATACGGTCAAAAAAGTGTTTCTGGGTCAAGCTAATCCCACCCAGACTAAAAATGACCCGTTTCAGCCCAAACCCATTTTGATTCGTTACCCAACTGCCCGTGTTGCCACCTCTGTATGCTTCTCCAGTCCCATAATGGAATTGTTTCTTTTTCACATGACTTGTAGCGGAAGGATAGGCCGGTGCTTTATTCCCATAAGTAAGATTCTTAAACCAGTGTTGAATGAATGCGTGACCCCAGTTACTTGTTACTGGTGCCTATCTCTCTTAGTACGTGATGAAGACGAGCTCACCTTAGTTTGCAAGGTAATTCCATTAAGATTTTGATAAATCATAATTATTGGTTTCTAAATTCTAATAGTGTTTGCACTTGAATATCTCAGAAATTCGCCCACCTTTGAAAATGTTAGTCCCCATATGGAAAGCCTGGTTGGTTTCATATTGACCTTTTAGCTTACCGTTTTCAATTACAACATGCCAACATGCCTGGTGTACGTTTTGTTAGGAATTTTGGAAGATATTTTAAGGTGAAGCTCTAAACACCCCAAAGTTAGTTTGTTATTGTTATTTTTCCAAGTTTTCTGCATTGAGTTGATAGTTAATCTTCTTCTCTATGCTGTACAGATTACAAGCTTGTTTCTACAAGGCTAAATGTTATAGACAAATGGTAATTTCTTAGATGTTTCTTGTCAATACATAAACTACGTCTGGCTTTCCTAAGTATATAGTGGATAGGCCAACGACATTTCTTAACGTACAGGATGGCTCTAAACTGAAGAAGAAGAATACCAAAAAACAAGTCATGTAGGCTTGGTCTTGATCTTAGTGATGATGGAAAAGGATTCCGAACAC
>BQNB010181916.1:0-12547 GCA_026074375.1 Tanacetum coccineum
CCCCCCCCCCCCCCCCCCCCCACATAAGCTTGTCGCATAACACTTTATAAAACACAAACTTAAGCCTCTGTAATAGCCTATTTCCTCATGTTCATTTAAATGGGTAAGTTTGGTCAAATTACTAATTTTATCATTATATTATAGATAAGTTCTGTTACAATTGCATCCTGCGATGGGCTAAAGTCGTTGCCAGTACGTATTCTACTCCTCAATCCTTTGTAAACTGTCCCCTTTGTAAGGTTTGTCATACATACCTTTCTTGCATTCTTTTGTATCCGTTGCTCAACATTTTTTTTTATATCCAATCTTGCATTGTTCCGTGTCTACAATTATGGTATCTTGCAGACAAAAAGCTCATTGATTGTATACGGATATGATGGAGTTACTTTCCAACAGCATCTTGTCTATCAAAAACCAGAAAATAGGTAAATAAAATGTATGTATTCTATTGTATCCTTTGTCCTTTCATGCTGTGTTCGGGTATTGTAAGCTTACATACTCTATCGGGTTTATTTGTAGCATTTTCTTTACGAAACTTCACAAGTACAGATTACAGTGCTACTACGTTGAGCCAGGTATTTTAGATTGTTATGTTTGTATTTATATATTTTCTGCTGCGTGCTTATAAGTGCTGTGTATCAGGTATTTCAATTGCCAATATTAACGTATCTCAGTATTGGAAGTCTTATAAATATCGTCAGCCAAACCAGTGGTTATATAGTTGGGTGACCAGAGAGATTCAAGCGTTGATTCAGGTTCCTTTCATTTGTTTTTCTGGTAGTCTACTGCATGTTACATCTCTTATGTTTGTTACTTATTTGATCTGCTTCTTGTGTCATCTTCTTTGTAGGAAAACGACGTCGACGTTATTGTGCATCACATTGTTGGAGTCATTGATTCATGGATTCGGTAAAGTTCCTTTTCTGCCGTCATACCATTTTCCATGTTATAAGTGGGGCTTATAAATGAATTTATTTCTTAAAAGAAGGTAAACCTAAATGCGCAGTGGTTAGTAACCAAGCATTGTTATAAGGGGCACCAATTATATCAAAATACATTGTTTCGTAACCTGATGCCAAAGAAATTACGACATTTGATTGACTAGTGGTCAGCTACTATTTGATATATGTTTCACTAATGTCAAAGTGGGAATTGTATGGACCAAGACCAGAGGTGGCGACATGGGTAGGTTGAGCATGTTGGATCATGGGTCGAAACTGGTGTGGTTGGGTTGATACACAAACACTTTTGGTTTTAGATATGACTCAAGAAACTGCATTTTATAATGATGATAATCTAAAATTCTAAATATTTGAAATAAAACGAGTTTGGAGATTTATGCCTTGTGAATACATATTGGGTGACTTTCGCCCCGTTTTCTATTTGGCTATATTTTTCTTTGTTTAACTTTGAACCAATATGGTGCTAAGTATAACCCAAATTGACTTGTTTATCCATGAATGGGTCTAAATTGCCACCGCTAAATGGGTCCAATTGAAAGCCGATATAATTGATTTAGCCTTTTGACCCTTTTATGCATAAATGAGTCAAAACTGCCACCTCGAGCTAAGACCATATACAATGGGTAAATCAGTAGTATAAGCCTGAAGGTTAAAATTAGCGTAAGATTGAAACAGTGCAAATAATACTGGACATCCGAGGATGAAATTTGTTGCAATTTTCATGCTATAGATGTGGTTTTTGCTATATACATAGATTAACATCAACGATTTCTATTTCAGAAACGAGCCAAAAGTTTCAAAAATCTCACCTGAGTCTAAACAAGAAGAGTTCAAGAACATAGTAGCAGATGCTGCAAAACGTTTCTTAACAGGGAGAACTGATCGATTTGTGAATGAGCTGGAAATATTTTTAGCTTCAGGACTAAACATTGAAGCATATGATAAAGTGTACGTTAACCACTTGGGATGGAATATTCCCGAGATTAGTAATGAGGAAGACGAAGAACATGAAGAACGAAATCCCGTAGTTCCATTATTGTCTTTTTCCGACGAGGACCTTGATGAAACTACTTGAATGTATCTACCAAAGAAGCCATAGTTTTTGGATTTTCTGAAACTTTAAATTGTTCACTATACAAATTCATGTAAAATATACAATTTTTAGTTGATGAAACTAGTGTAAATTGACATGATAGCTCAAATATACTTTATGTTTATGAGCAACAAAGCAAGAAAAATGCTATTATGTATTTACATGATTAATGTCTGAATTTTATTAAATTTTGTCAATAGTTAAGTTGTCAATCAGTAAAACTTTAGTTAAACTGTCAAATGTCACATGTTTGGGCTTCAAAAATTTCTTGTGGATGACATGGTATCCATATCCTTTAAGTCAAAGCTGTGTGTGAGTGGTGCCCACACCAAATTTCACCCCTATTTTATCTTCTTCATCTAGAATTCATTAATTCACATGCAGAAAAAGATGACCATGGCAGTGAATACTAGTAGTTATGGAGCTTTCATGGAGGAATTCGTCCTTCCACCATCGCCAACCACGTCATCTCCTCCACTGAATAGCCTCACTTTTGCTGTCAAAGACATGTTAGTTTCCTTTAATGCTGATACATACTTGAGCTCTGAGTTTCTCGATAGCTGATACTGTGGTTAAATTGTTTTGATTGTGATATGATTTGCTATAGTTATACTTTTAGACTATAGAATTTTGAGATTGATTTTGTTATTGGTATGATAAGTTTCTGTTGCAACACTATCATAGAGATGCGATGTGCCGTTCTTTTTGGCTATATTAATTTCTACCTCTTGATACGTTTTGGATTTGACTTGGCGCAAGGTATGCTCGGAGGGTAATCAATCTGCCAATTAACGTGGAAAGCTAGGATTAAAATAGTGTTTAGAGAATTAAGGAGGAAGAAGATTATTCATTCATTCATACTTCTCTTATGACTGCATTTGCTGACATGTAAAAGAGACCTCATACTTATAGAAACGACATAAATGACCCCATACTTGACTTAGACACGTAACACCACTTAACTACATGTTGTAAAGATTGTTTTGTTTACAACACATAACAATGCAGATGACTGACAGGTAAAGAGGTTTCTTATTAAGAAGCTTAAAAGATTGAGATGGACGGAGTATAATTAATCAAAAAGTTGATCACCAAAGTTTAGTTAAACTTTCTTGTAGTTCATTATACATGATCCTAATGACCACGTATTTAAATCTTCTAATTCCTATCAGTTTCCTGGTTGAAGTGATTTATGTAGAAAGTACATGAACTGATAACCTATGAACTCGAGACAGTTGTACTTGTACACCCAACATTTTTAGTTATTTTTATCACTTCTAAACTATGAATTTATACTTGCATACAGTATCGTTAGGTTATCTTATTCGTATTGTTACATGTTAATATTATAATGCTTCTTTTGATACCAAATGAGACAAATCTATTGATCAAGATGTGGCTAAACTATTGATTGTGCATAGTACTCAATAAGGTTCTCTGTAATTTTGCCTCCTCTGTATGCAAATTTCAAATTACAAGTTATAATGATAACAGTGGACACGTATAGATGTTCAACTCAGAGAATTCCCCTAAAAATGAAACACTGCAATTGCTAGCGATATCTCAGAAAACAAAAGGATGCAATATAGCGGGAGTAAACGATAACATAATGTCAATGACTGTTTGATTCACTAGTAATTTTGTGTTTGTGATTTTCTTTATTATTAAATTTTTAATGCAAACAGATTTGACATGGAAGGTTACGTGACTGGATTCGGGAATCCAGATTGGTTAAGGACTCACTCTGCTGCTACATCCACAGCCCCTGCTGTTTTTGCCATGTTGAATGCAGGTGCCACTTGTGTTGGCAGAACTGTCATGGATGAAATGGCTTACAGGTCAGATATGCGTGTATGAACTTTATTTACTCAAGATGAAAAAAAGTATGAAAGATTTTAACTACTTTAACAACGAAATAATGTTTTGGGCAGTATAAATGGAGAAAATGTACATTATGGAACTCCAGTAAATCCATGTGCACCAGACCGTGTTCCTGGAGGATCATCAAGTGGCTCTGCTGTAGCAGTTGCTGCTATGCTTGCCGATTTCTCTTTAGGTCAGTTGCATTGTAGTACTCTAGAAGCTCTTAGTAATTCAGTTTTCAGTAGTCTTAAGGAGTTCGACATGTGTAGGCACTGACACTGGAGGAAGTGTAAGAGTACCTGCATCATACTGTGGAATATTCGGGTTTCGTCCATCACATGGTATTGTTTCAACGGAAGGAGTTACTCCCATGGCACATAGTTTTGATACCGTTGGTAAGTGATGCAAATCTTAATTAATAATAAATAAAATCATGCATGATATAATTGAATATGTGAAACATATGGTATAAAACATGCATTCGTCATATCTATGTAGGATGGTTTTCTAGGGATCCCGGGACTTTAAACCGTGTTGGGAAGATACTATTGCAGTTGCCTGATGAAAAAGTTGTGGCCCCTAGTCAAGTTTTGATTGCTGATGATTGTTTTAAGCTTCTAAGTATCCCAAGTGCCCGAGTGACCAAGGTTATTTCTGCAACAATAGAGAAGTTATATGGAGGTAATGCTTTAGTTTTTTTTATTTGCAGCATTTTTATAAGCTGTCATGTACAACTCAAGGTGTCCAAAAAAATTTATGGCATTTAAATCTATGCAGAAAGTTCCACATGTAGAAACAACATAATAAGAAACAAAAGAAGTGGATTTTAGTAGAGGTAAAACACGAGTCATAAAAAAACACCCTTAAGAGTCACTTTTTTATCGGTGCAGGTCAAATATTACAGCCTATTAGCCTTGGAGACTTTGTTGAAAGCAAAGTTCCAAGTTTGAAGCACTTCATGGAAAATAAAATTGAAAATGAAGAATTTAGCATAAAATCTTTAGTGGCTCTCTCTACCGCAATGCGATTGCTACAAAGGTTTGCATCTTGAATTTACTTCGAGTATACTTTTGAGGCCAAAAGTTCAAATCCACCTTCCCTTAACCTTTCTTGTTAGAGAATTTCAGCTTTCTAATATTTTGGAAATTCCTGAAATTGTGCTTCAACCATACTGTATTTTTCACTGCACCCTTCGATCATGTTAAACTCCAACACTAATATGGTATTTTGATCACGTTTTTAGCTACATTCTGATATTTTCTGTTTCTGTTTCAACATCAATTACAAGGAAAAGTGGTGACAATATGCTAAGTATGATCACTTTATTCAACCTATCGTTTCTTTATTGGATTTGGCTGTCACATCTTCATTTGATGCCCTTCTATCAAGCAATTACAGCAACATCTTAATTTCATATCATGAGTAGGTCGAATTGCCAAATAGATAGGGCCATCATGGGCAGGATTAGCATCTAAGCGTAGCTTATTGGACAATATCAGTGGTTTTCAATATTGTATTTTGAAATTTCTTTGAATAACAGGCGAACGCAAAGAGGAATTTGAACAAGTGATCTCTGTAGTTTTCCGTCTTGAGGACGAACTATACACTATATTTGAATCTAATGATTGATTGATGTTACTTTTTCCTTGTTAAGCATAGGTTTGAGTTTAAGAACAACCATGGTGAGTGGGTAAGGACAGTGAAACCCGAATTGGGTCCAGGTATATCAGAAAGGGTGCTTGAGGCCCTTAACTCAACAGAAGAGCACATTGACGTGTGTGTGTCCGTGAAGACGCAACTACGGGAAGCTCTTTCTTCTCTTTTAGGGGTATAAGATCCTCTCAGGTTTTCAAAACTAGGCTTACTTTGTATTTTGCAGGTGAATAAAACATGGTTACATAATATAAAGAAAGTAACCAAACTATGTTATTTTTTGATAGTTAATGTGAATCTGTAACAATATGATTTCAATTTCTTATCATAAACTTTTTAGCCAAATAAAGTTGGTTAGCAAGTGTCCATGTACACACCTCAAAAATTCACTCAAACGAAATTCTTCTGGCATCGAACATGCCATCAAACACTAAAAACTTCCTTCCATGTTTTAGGAAAATGGCATAATGGTGATCCCTACTCTTCCTGGGCCTCCACCTAAATTGCTTACAGAGACCACTTCATTGGAAACGTTTCGTGCAAGGGCCTTCAGCTTGTTGTCAGTAGCTGGAGTATCTGGATTTTGCCAGGTTAACATCCTCGTCACATGCTTGTACTTTTTTCCTACTGATTGTAACTAGATATATCTAAGCTATATGTGGCAAAATAGCTGGTTGGGTTGACCCAAATTACTTTTTTTTTTGTCTAAACATCTCACTTAAGTGGCACATATACACTTTACACTTGCAATGACATTAATTTATATCTACCAATAGACTTTTTTCCAGCTAAATGATTCACGAGTTAATATCTGGGTTACTTTGGGCCTGTTTGATGCAATGCCTTGATCAGATATAAAACACAAACCCGCATGAACCCGTTCTTAAGTAAATGGTAGAAATCTTTTCCTCTAATAGTTTGAACCTCGGTTTAATGTTACAGGTGTCAATTCCACTAGGGAAATACAAGGGTCTTCCTGTGTCGGTTTCTTTTATGGCAAAACATGGCTCAGACGGGTTTTTGCTAAATCTTGTTGAGGCCCTTTATGATACGTTGAAGGAGCAAACTGAAATTGCTGAGAAACTGAGTTATTAAATTCATATCTATGGTTTTGTGTTTAAACACAATAATTGTAATCAATTATCCGCTTATGTAAACAAAATGAAGTGAAAAGAAGTCTTCAGTTTGCAGTTACAATTTTTAAATCATGCATTTTGGAAGAAATGAAAATGATGGACCATATAAATACAGACATGTTACTGTATATCTGCAATTACGCACACAGAAAGATTTTTTCATCTTGCGTAAGTAGTAGGAAGTAAAATTTATGAAAAAGTCTTAATTGGGATATTTGTGAAAGTTATTAGATGGAATGATAAGTGTAAATATCTCTTTCTAAAAAAAATTCAAGTAATAAAACATGGACTACATAGTATATCTTCCTGGCGCAAAGCGTGGGCAATTAATATCTTGTTCCAATCATTTCACAGCGAATACTATTATACATGTTACATAATGAATGAGTATGTGTTACAGATTCAACCCTTCGGTATGTAACAGAAAATCAAGCAACAGGGCTCAAAATGGATACAGAATGTATAAGCTCTTGGTGGCCAAAATTTATTTGAGGAAAGATCAACAATTTTCTATTTTTGCATATTTGAAAATCAAGTCAAATATAAACTGTCCAAAACTGCAAAACCAGCAGCAACCCCACCTTCATTGGATGAAGAAACTTTAGTACGCATCAGGTAACCACATTGCTCGCTACTAATTACCGTCTCTTTGTTTCTGCGTCATTTAAAATGCGTGAACATAGTGCATAATAGCGATAAGCTCAAATAACATATCAAAGAAATAGGCAATCAACAGATGCTGCAGAAAGTGAGTTATACCTCAAATACGCACTGAATATACCGAGTTCAGATATAGCTTGTTCTTTATAGCATATACCGTCTCGTACAAGAATTGTTGGGAATTCAGTTGGGAAAATCCTCTGCATGAGGATGTAAGCTGCTTCTTCTTCAGACCCTTCCTTCTGCAATCTTAGAAGTGATTCCCTAACATCGTCTCCATATATATTGTTACCTGAGATGAACAAATGGCTACTAATTAATGGACCACACATCTCGGTAATGAATGAGCCTTAAAAAAATTGTGAGCAAATGGCTACTAGTTAAAGACAATTATATAAGTATAACGGTACCTCCGCCTTCCCTTTGCGGCTTCATGACGTAAGCCTCTGGCTGTTCAACAGCATTCTTGACAGCCTCTGTATCATCAAGACTCCACAATCCAGCAAAGCATGCCCGAAGCTTGGCAATGTCATCTTTGTTGTCAAGAAACCTGCTCCCACAACACGACCCGATGAACAGCTTAACAGACTTACATACAGCATACTCGAAATCATAGTTAGTTCCCAAATTACCAAATACCCCTACACTTGTTGGTCTCCGAAAACTTCTCAAAGTTTTTAATTTTTATAAGCTATCAATTTACCAATAAATCTCAAGTTTTGAGCCATCAATCGTTATCATTACCTCTCAAGTACGTTAGGTTTTGCAAGCTCCTGCTGAACTTTCTTAGTGCCAGTTAAATGGTAAGAGATTGAAGGGCACTTAATGGCTGACGACTCTTCCATCAATAGTCTAGCTTTCCACTCCTACACGATACAATAGAGATGTTAAAAGGATTCCTTAAACAAAATTTTTAAGATGGTATGAAAAATCTACTAACTGATTCAGATGGAAAATCAGCGGGTGCATAGCCAGCTCTAAAGTATATGACCGCAATGTCCTCGCCATCCCTGAAATCTTATTCCATCAGAAGAGTTCAGATAAGAAGATAATTACTTATCGGTTAGGATACATACACCTGCAGAGTTCCATCCGAAAGCATCTTCCCTTGTGCATCGATTTCAGCCAGCGTCTTCCGAATAGTTGTAACGTTATGTGTGTTGATTAGCTCAGGATAACATATCAAAATTAGTTTTATAACTAATTCTGACTCAGGGGTGTTTAGAAATGTTTAAAAGTGATTATTGCGACTTAGAGAATCACAGACTCACAGTAATAGATGATCACTTTTACCCAAACACAATTTTTTTTCATCTAATATGATTTAAGTTAAAATGCAAGTACAAACTTCCCCGTATATGAATCTTCAGATCTTTTCAAATTTACTTGAGGTGGAAATTTTGATCAGTTTACTTATAAATGGGTAGATTTGGGTTGTGTTTATTTCAGACAGGCCCAATAAGTTGAACAGATTAGAAGTCACTCAAAGTCTATTTTAATGCATGAAAATTTGTAAGTCATTCTATTGTAACACTTTTGAATTTGTAATTACAAAAAGCACATTAATTATATATTTAAAAACAGACAAAATCGTGCATGGTTAGCCCAACCTAGCCCAACTTGTTTTAATCTGTCCTAAAAAGCGACCCATTTCCACCCATACCAGTTTTGAGTTGTTACCCAACCCAAGCCATTTCAATCCTCTCGTTTTGGCTTGTTACCCAACCTGCCTGACTCGTGATTGCCACCTCTAAAATTTACCAAAAGAAAGTTCACTAAAACAGTAAACGACAAATGGAATTCCAATCTATCAGCTACGCAAAAAGGATATTTTTCCTTGAGGGTTGCAGTGAGCCAATGTTGGTCATACATGTTCCGTTCTCCGGGTTGAACCACAACCATAACTACTGCACTGTATTACATAATTATCAAGTCTTTTTAACATACATTTATCAAACCTAAAAATGACATAAATTCAGCAGAAAGAATCAAACCTTGGATTGTTATATTCAGTCCATGCCTTTGCTAATACCTCAGCAAACTTACTTGCTGAAGTGTTTGTCGGCACCTTTTGGGAATCAAGTCCTAGGGGTTTTGTGTAATGAGAAAGTAAGCTCCTACGAGATGATATTTATAAATTAATCAAGAAAAGTTATGAACTGAAAAGATTTGGACCCATGAAGCCAAAATGAAATTATATACATAACATCTATTACCTATGAAGGTCGCTGACAAGACAACTTAATCCGGAGAATGAACATGAAATTGTGTTTAGTTCTATTTGGAGAAGTAAATTTGTTTTCTCATCAAGCATATAGTCAGAGCGATGTAATCCCAAGCGAATGTCCTAAGAAAGATTAGAATATTAGTAACTTTAACAGGTCAACCCAAACCAGACCAAATCTATTTCAACACGTACAAAAATGACATGTTTCAGCCTAAACCTGTTTCGACCCTGTACCCAACCCGCTCATCTTGCCCCTAATACTCTAAATGGTGACAGTATTTACATTTAATTAAAGGTAGCTAGGAACATGTGGAGGGTAACATACCCATAATTTACGTCTATTAGTTCATCTACATAAAGGAAAGATACATTCCATGCAGTTGATAAATAATGATCGTAACACATTACGTGGATAATCATGGAACATTTAACTTATTGTAGTTTGAATGCTTGACTTGATTAACAGTGGCAACATAACAATATGACAACAACAAAAAAATGGAAGAAATGGTAAACTGATGAGCTTGAGAAATAGAAGGGTCAATTATTCTTGTTAAAATACCTCCTTTTTGCCGATCTGTAGCATCCTAGCGTGTATGTCTAATAGTCTAGAGGTAAAAACATCCACTTTCTTCGTTCTGCAATTTCAAGAATAAAAAAACCAAAACAAAGTTTGAATACCTTTTCATGAAATGAAAACAAGTTTTATCAGAAAAACTGAAAATCACATGAATCAAAGATTACAAAACAGGTCATAAAAACATGATTTAAATTCAAGAGTAGATGGATCACTCTGGAACTTATACACTAAATATACGCATTATGCAAGATCTTCATGAAACGTCAACAAACTATGGAATGCAGACTAAAATAGGCCTGCATACTTAACATTTCTTTTTTCCAGTTACATACCTAAACAATAATATTATTCAATCACATATTTGTACTCTCTAAGAGGGGGTGTTTGTCATTCTGTCCTAAAAGTGATAATACGAGTATTGAGTTTTCTAAACAAAAAAAATCAGTTTCTAGGGTATAGGTACGGTGATACAGATATTCATTATCTAATCATCTAGGAGTAGCCACAATAAAACAGATTCTATTTTACATGTAAATACTCAATTAATCAACATTAGCAAAACATCTAATTAAACAACATAGCAATGCAAATTGTTTATGTGCAACTAAGTATCTAATTCCGATTATTCTTTTACCACATAACATCTTTCAAAACGCAATGAACTACATTCCCAACTTTGATCACCTTTCAAGAGTATCCTGCAAAAACTTGCCATCCAAACTAACACGATCAACTAAGTCATTAAAAATAGGTGCCAATTCACAAGCTTGATTAAAATGAGTCTCTGGAAACGAATTCGGTAACAACGCAATCGGAGCATGTACCATTCCCACTCCAGGAACCACTCCTGATCTCTGCAAAAAATCCAATCTTAATCAAAACAAACCACATCAACATTTATATCTCCAACGACTTTATGTGAAAAATCCATTTTTTTAACCAAAAAAAAAACATTTCTGAAAAAAAAAATCCATTTTTATTAAAAATTATACTTTTTAATCAAAAAAAAAAAATCTTTATATAAGAAGAAAGCATTTTTCAATCAAGATCCAATCTTTATAAAAACCCACAAACAAAAAACTTCATAAATCCTTAATAAATGATATGCTTAACAAAAAAAACCAAATTTCTTTTAACAAAATCCAATATTTTGAAAAGCCCCCCGAGAAAAACATGTTAAGTTAATAAATGACATGATTTTAATATAAAAAAAGAAACAAACCTGAGAATTTTTGTCACCTACAACAAGGCCATGAAGAGAGCTCCAAACAAGAGCATCATGAACCAACTTGTTTAGTAGCTGTGGGTCAATAGTGTGAGGATTAGCCATGGAGTATTTGAGATTATTATTAGTTAATGGGTTGGGTTTGATTTTGTTAATACTAATATTTTTAGTGTCAGTGTTGTTTTTTGAGCATTTGATTGATGAATTTGGTAAAGGTTTTTGGAAATATGAGGATGGTGAGTGAGTGGAAGGGGGACAAGAAATGGAATTTGATGATTTGGGGGGTAAAGTGAGTGAAAGTGAAAATGAAGATGAAGAAGCTGATGCACCCATTTTGACTCTCTTTTAGTCCACTAGCAAAGTGATGTTTCGCTTTGGCATCATAAATGTTCATGGCACATGACACATGTATTGCTACAATTTTTTTTCCTTTTTAATATTTTATTGCACTTGGAGTGAGTTTTTTTCTTCCTTTTTAATATTTTATTGCACTCGGAGTGAGTGCGGTGGCTTAAACTAAAGTGTAATGCTACATTCACAAACAATTTACAAAAAAATATTCACATAATGACTTGGCATGTGTTGTGGTCCAATCATATTGCATCAGAGTTTCTCTTTCTTCATTATTACTCTCCACATCTAGTTGACAAATCATTATGTGGATTTAATTTTGTAAAGTTTTTGTGGATCTAGCATTACTCTAAACTAAGACGCTATGTACCTCAACAAAATAACCAATAAAAAAAACACAAAAGAATCAAATTGTGGTCCGCCAATCTTTTTCCGTTTCAAATGGCGAAAAAAAGGAAAGGAGGAGGGGGCGGGGGATTGGCATGCATGTTGTTGCCACCATGTCGCATGCTCTTAGGTGTGTCACGTGTGCACCTTTCGCCAAGGCCATTATGCACTATTGAAGCATAATCTTGTCGGGTTGATCTTGACGCCCCTCGAGTACCATTTGTCGTCATCCCGAGCCTAGAAGTTGAGCTGTCAATATTAAAGAACCCGTTAGAAGGGGTCCCGTTGCCGAAGACCCGAGAACCACCCTCCGACAATTAAGTCAGTGCCTCCATGATAAAGGGCCTAACATAGTGTATATAGTGTGTGATGTTGTGAGATGTGAAATAAATGTGGGAAAGATAGTATAT
>BQNB010181918.1:0-12546 GCA_026074375.1 Tanacetum coccineum
ATATTTTTTTGACTTTTTTATAATTTTTTATGAATTAAAAACGATTTTAAGGAAATTAAATGTTTAAAAATACTAAACTAATTATAAAAATTCTGAAAAAATTAGCAAAAGTGCATTGAACAATGAGGAGTCTAATAAAAATAAGATGGGAAAAACAGCTTATCGAATAAGCTGTGAAATAAGCTAAAAACTTCTTATAAAGCAAACTGTCTAAAACTACTATAAAGAATTAATTTTGCAAAGTTAAATCGAAAAAGACCCCAGGGCAAGTGGTAGAGTGTGTGTTGTGTGAAACGTTTGGGTAGTAGGGTAGAGGTTCCGGGTTCGAGCCTTGCTCACCTAGGACTTCCCCAAACTCCCAAATGTTTTTTAAATTTCATTTTTTTTACAACTTGCTTAAAAATGAGCAACTTTTGCAAAACAACTTTTTTTATAAACCAAAAATAAGCACACAATAAGCAGTTAAAGGGGACAGAATAAGCTTAACTTCACTAACCCTTAAAAATGCTAACTGTTTGGCAAAATAAGCAATAATAAGCAAATGGAAACTTAAAATAAGCTAAGACAAATAAAGTGGCATATCTAAAAAACACTTAGGAACAAAAATAAGCAACTACAATAAGCTAGAATGACATTTTAATCAAAAAGCTAGAAAACTTAGAAATTTTAAGCTAAAATGCATATAAGCTAAAATAAGCTCTAAACTAAAGAAAAATAAGCTAAAGGATACTTATACTAACCTAATAAGCTATACTAACCTAGAATAAGCAAATGCAATAAGCTAATAAGCCTAAATAAGCAAATTAGTTTTTTGGCCAAAACTGATAAGCTAAAAGGCCAACAGGGACTTTTCTAGCTTAAAAATAAGCTAGCAAAAGGATCCTTATGGCTTAGTGGCTTATACCACTAAAAAGATTGTCCAAAAAGCTACAATAAGAAACAATGAAAAAGCATTTTGAAAATCAGATAAGCACTTAAAAAGCTTCATGAAAAGGGTATCTCACACAGATTCAACACTTAAACAAATTTTTACAAACTTTTGCAATCTTAATAAATCACCACTTTTGAGCTTAAAAATAAGCAAACAAACAGATCTTTATGACTGTGTAACCTACAAACATATTAAATTTAGACCTCAAAGAACAAGAATCAACAATCAAAAAGCATTTTGAAATCCAGAATAAGCTATAAAAAGCAAATGAAAAAGCATTTTCTCAAAAAAATTTAACACTTAGCAATTTTTGACAGTTTTGGCAAAACACAAAAATGACAATGCAGGCTATAGAGCTTTGTTTCTAACCTGTTTTTAACACTTGCACAAACTCAAAAACATCACAAAAAGCTCAATAAGAAAAAGCACAATCAAATAAGCAAATGCAATGAGCTATAAGCTAACAGTTTCAAACCATAAACTCTTAAAANAACCAATAAAAATAAAATGAACAAAGTTAATAATTATCCTCAAAATAATTACTTAACACTTGCTTGATGTAAACATTTAATTGTTTGATGCCCGTTTACATTGAACGATAATTTTTAGCTTACGCGATTTAACTTAACGATTACGATTTTAAAGTAAACGCGTACAATACTAAAAATAACTAGTGAATTTATTGACGTCATAAATGACCCTAAAACACGGGGTGTTATAGTCTCCTCCTATTAAATAAGCCTTGTCCTCAAGGATTAAGACGCGGCACTTGACGACGGTGCGGTCTTTGTGAAGAGGTGTGGATATTTCTTTCTGAATTGATCTTCGCGTTCCCATGTGAACTCAGGACATCTCCTGGAGTTCCATCGAACCTTGATTATTGGAATTCGGCTTCACTTCAACCTTTTAACTTCATGGTCCATAATTTCTACCGGCTCCTCGACAAATTGAAGCTTGTCATCAAAGTGAAGTCCATCCAACGGAACGGCTAAAGGTTCGTCGGCATAACACTTCTTCATGTTGGATACATGAAACGTATTATGAACCCTGCTCAGCTCTTGCGAAAGCTCAAGCTTGTAAGCAACGGATCCAACCTTTTCCAACACCTTGAATGGTCCAACGTACCTAGGGTTCAACTTTATCCCTAACTTGGAAGTCCATCGGTTTATGCTTTAGATCGGCGTAACTCTTTTGCCTATCACGGGCGACTTGCATCCTTTGCTTGATCTGGATGATCTTCTCTATTGTTTCTTGAACTATCTCCGGACCAGTAAGTTGTACTTGTCCAACCTCGGCCCAGCACACAGGTGAACGACACTTTCAACAGTAAAGTGCTTCAAATGGTGCAGCCTTGATGCTAGCGTGATAGCTGTTGTTATATGAGAACTCGACCAACAGCAAATGGTTAAACCAACCCTTTCCGAAGTCGATCGCACAAGCACGCAGCATATCCTCGAAAGTTTGAATAGTTCTCTCACTTTGTCCGTCAGTCTGAGGATGATATGCAGTACTCATATCCAAGTTAGTACCTAAAGTCTTCTGAAGTGATCTCCAGAAATTTGATGCAAATCTAGGGTCACGATCACAAATAATTGAGACAGAGATTCCATGCCTCGTGACCACTTCCTTTAGGTACATTCTTGCCAGATTCTCTAGGAGATCAGTTTCCCTCATCGGTACAAAGATTGCGGACTTAGCAAGTTGGTCGACAATCACCCAAATGGTGTCGTAGCCTTATGACGACTTAGGAAGCTACGTGACAAAATCCATAGTGATGTTATCCCACTTCCATTGAGGTATATCGGGTTCTACTAACAATCCTGGTGGCCTTTGGTGTTCGGCCTTGACTTTAGCACATGTCAGACATTTGCTAACATAGGTGGCAATGTTGGCCTTCATATTGGGCCGCCAATATAGATTCTTCATGTCCTGATACATTTTTTCAAAACCCGAATGGATAGAATATTTTGACTTGTGGGACTCGTGCATGATCACAGTCCTCAATTTGCCATAACATGGTAATCAACTCCTGCCATTTAAGCATAGAGTTCCATCCGCGCGGGGTTTCAACTTTTTCGTTCTAAATTTCTCCGGATCCTTAGAATTTTCAAACAACATGCCTCCAACATCTTCGTTCTTGATGTTCTCTACTTTTCGTGCTTCAGTCTGAGCATTCATGTGACAACTGTGCTTTGAGCAGGTTAGTCAACTGTTAGCATTGACTTGAGTTTCATTGTGTGATCTGATAATTATGTGTTTATGTGATTCTATGTGAGTTTAGTTACCAATCAATAGAGCGTGATCGTCTCCTTGTGATTGAAGTTATGGTTGTTATGGGCATTTTTCATTTTGTTCACATTTTGTGGCAATAAAAAAATGATGGTATAATTTTATGTGTGTATGTAATTATGTGTACGTATTATGTATTTACGTATTTAAATAATCGAAGTTCATGAGAGTAGAAGATTGAGATTAGTAAATTTAGTTACATGGATTTTGGTAGTAATAAGTTAGAAAATAAAATATATGTTTAGAAATGAAATTTATTTATAGTCATTTAATTTAGTTTTAATTTAAAAGGTTTAAAAGGTAGAATAAAATGGTTTTTATAAAAATGTCAAAATTAAGGGTTGAATGTGTAATTAATAATAATTAAATAAAAAAATATAAATAACATATATATATTAATAAATTTCATAATTTTATAAAAAAATAAAATAAAATATATTTTAAGGGGGGTGTTTGACCAATCAATTTAAGAAAAAAAAGAGAAGAAAACCTAATTTTAGTAAAAGTGAGATTCTAATTTGGTAATTATCTAAACCTCCTTTGCACTATAAATAAAAACCCATATCCTCATTTTTTTTATATTCGGTCGAACTCAAGAGCAGAAGAAAAAAAGATTATTCAAGATCAATTTGGTGGTTTAAGGTTCAAGAATTAAGGATCAAAGTATGTTTAAAAACTTTAATTGATTTAACTTTCTTTTAATTCATGTAACAACAAAGTGATGAATAAATTAGGGTTTCATAAAATTCAGAATATTAATGATATTTAATGATGATTGAATGATTAGGGCTTGATTAGGGTTATGATTATGTTATTGGTTAGGTTAGATTTGTGTTAAAACTTGATTTAGGGTTGAGCAGAATTTTGGGTCGTGTTCAACGACTGATATCTAGATGATAAAAACGTGTTTTGATATGTTTCTTGAGCCTATGAATAAGCCAAAAGAGTCTACTTTTCAGAAAATCTGGCCTCGAAAGTTTTTAAGGTCGGGAATTCATTCAAATGTTGGTTACACTAAAGGTTGTCATAACAGTAAATACGGGTCAGATTTAGGTCATGTTTGTGAGGGTAAAACCTATACTTAAAAGTGGAATTAAGCTTAGCCCTTATACAGTAGTTAAGTTCCATATGTCTATGGATAATCCTGTAAAAATTAGCCTCTGAAAGCATGTCTAAGTATGGTAGTTATAGTGATATATTTTGGTGTGCAATCAGATCCGAATTAGGACAGTTTAAAAGTTTGATTTTATTTGAGGTAGTTACACATGTAAGTAATACTTGAGAATCACAAAGGAGTTAATATAATCATAAATTAACATGGGTGATTTTTGGTATAATTTATGAAGGTCATTAAGTAAGGCTTTTGGGTACGTAAAGAGACACTAAAATTCTGCAATTCTGAGTTAATTGTAAGTAGTTAGTGTAAAGTGTTAGTAAGATGGTTAAGGTTGGGCATGGTGTCGGGGTGACCCATGATGGTTAACTAAACCCTTAGACATCCATCATATGTGTGTTGCATGGACTAGAGCTTTTAGCTTAGTCGCATGTAACTGTGTTTATTTATTTGTATAGTTGCGTGTAGAGATTTGGAAGCTACGTTTGAGTATCCAGGTGAGTTTCATAGTCCCATTTTTACTATGTTTTCTTGGGATGGAAATGATGCAAAGTATGTTTTGATTACTGTGATTATGTGTTTCAAGTTACTAATAGACTTTAAGTTGCTATTATATGTTATGTGTTGCATGTGTATGTTGTTGCAAAGTTCTTGTAAGATCCTTGGAGGTGATCAACTCCTTGTGATATTGTGTGGATACGGTACCAAGAGTCTGGAATTGGGGACATCATTCCTCTCCGTGACTATTTTTGTTGCATTGGATTGGGGGACACATTCCGTCCTATTTGAGATTCTTAGTTGCATGAATGCTAGCATGTATAATAGCCAGCTTATTTGTCCTGCCACGTTTTGTTTTTATAATTACAGTAACTTATTTAAATCTTGTATTGGTGTCGTAAAACCTATGACTCTCACCAACCGTTGTGTTGACGTTTTAAGCATCATTTTCAGGTGAGCGTTATGATGGTGTTGAAGTTAATAAAAGTGGCTAGAGAGACCATTAGGATGGCATTGGAAGTTCTTATTTGATTATCGTCTAGTATTTGTTTGCATGAATTCTTGAATGTTATTAGTTTTTTTATTTAGGTTTGCAAGACATTGTCTTTGTATTGATGAGACCCCTTTTTCATTAATACAAGATGTCGTTCTTTTGTTTCCGGTATTGTCATGACACATCATGTCTTTTATATTTAGTTATGCATGTAGTGATTCTCTATTGTTGACACCATTGTATTGTGATGATATCCATGATGTTACGCCTCGTGTTTCCGACACCATTGTATTGTGATGATATCCATGATGTTACGCCTCGTGTTTCCGCCTTGGCTGGGTGTGACAGATTGGTATCAAAGCTTTTGGTTATAGAGAAGTAGGTGGTTTGGCCTAGACTATAACCTATGATTTCTTCATATAGATGCATTTTAGGGCCTAAGTGTTTAGTATTATAACTATTATACTTTTCCCTAATTATATAGCTTTTATTATCTTATTTTGTCTAACTTTTATTTAGCTATTTTGTCTACTATTGTCTAATATGGTATATATTACTTCCTTACTATTTATAGCTATGTTTCCCCTTATCCGTAAGAAGTTTCGTTGGGGAACCATTTTCCCAATTAGACTTAAGCGCTATAGTGATCCAAAAGAGGAGCCATTTGAGAAGGAGCCTCTTATGGAACTAAAGGAGATAGGGTAGTTGATCCTTGTCGAATGCTCGTAGTAGGCCTGGACCCGCGGAGTCGGGTGACTCTTGCGAAGGCAAAGTCAAACCCAAGCGAGGCCCAGCATAAGTTTATCTCGTCCTTTACCTCGTCATGTTGTTATTGATTATTTCTTTCGGATAGTTCATATTTTGGGAATTGTTGTGAGACTTTCGTTCCTTTATGTCGTTTCTATTTTATTTTGATATAAGTAAGTAGTTATTTGATGGAGCATCATTTATGTGTTAAGTTAGAGCGGTTTAAGATGTGCAATGTGGTATATGTGCGTTATCATTGAAAGGTGTAGTCTTGAAAGTAAGTATACGTGTGAAAGGATGCAATTATAATTATGGTGGCCAACATAATTATAAAGGCATCACACACGTAGACTTGTGATCATGATTGCATTGATCGGTGTTTGCTTGTTAGTTGTTAGTGTAAGATGTTATATTATGTGCGGTTGTATTATGTATAGTTATGAAGTTAGTAAGTTTTCCTTCTACCTATCGCTTACGGATACCCCAGATACCCGTTAATGTTATCATGACGAATATTGAGTTTATTCGTCTGCTCGATTATTCGCTCGGATATATAACCCTCATTTTAGCATCCCTTGTTTGTACCATGGCGGTATGGATGATCTAACTTTTCTATTTGGCGTCTTGATGAATATTGGTTGTTCGGAATCTGCTCTTTCGGATATAGGCGCGTTTCGTTAGTTCTTTCGTTGCATTGATTACTCGTATGAGTATCAAACCTTTATTTTAAGCACTAATTGTTCCTAACATATTAGTGTGGATCATTACTCCCTTGGTTGTATATCCCTTGATTTTTGTAACCCGTTGGCGACGTGTTAGTATCGATGCTTTTAGGTTTGCTCTGTTGATCGTTATTTTGGATAAGACCTTACGTTTTCTTTTGGGTACGTAACGTCTTGCATGAGTTTCCTTGTACGAGTTCGTTTGATTTTATTTTGAGTATATGATTCCTGGTATTTTCTTTCGTTTTCAAACAATAGAATTGTGTTAGAGTCTGTACGGTGTTTTACGACCCCTTTTGGTATTCCGGTGTCCTTTGTTTGAGTAACATATTTTATAATTGATGTCTAATCATAAAAAACCATTTTGAAGTATTGTGTTGGTGTTTGGAGAAAACTGTGTATAAAGTGATCCTTGTAAATAGATTTTATTTTATTATAAAAGGCAGGTTTAAAGTGATTCATAGTGGTAAGGTATGATACACCATTAGATAACCATCTCTAGATTTTTTATGACAACCATAATAAATTTTTCAAAGATTACATTTAAGACAATTTCATTATTATTTAAAATGATTTTTATACTTAAAGTGACTTTCTTAATTTAAATTGATTTTTATAAAAACATTATTTAATTTGATCTTTGGAGTGAAGTCGATAATTGGTATAAGAATTTTCGTCTTTCGTATTGATATTTTTTTATGTGTTCATTTGTGGTGGTACGCCTGTTGATTTTCTTTCGTTTGCGTTTTCACTCGGTGCATATACGTATCCTTTCTTTCAAAAGATTCTTATGTCATTTGATCCACGTCTATTTGCATATGTGAAATCTCCTATATGCATTCAAGCCTTTGACTCGATATTCGTTTGTTATCCTATTCGATTGTTCGTAACCCTTAGAGATCGTTGATACCGTTGAGTCGTGGAAGCTTTGACGTGATTGTGGTAATAGACTGGTTGTTCGAGAGGAAGTTTGTGATAGTATGTTATGAGAAGGTGGTTAGAATACCTAATGAACGCTAAGGTAGATGAACCTAGGATAAGTGATATACACGTGGCGCGCGATATTACTGATGTGTTCCCGGAAAACTTGTTGGGGCTACCACCACAACGATAAGTTGAGTTCCGTATAGACTTATTTGCTGGAGCGACGCCAGTCGCGAAGTCTCTATATCATTTGGCACCCTCGGAAATGCAAGAATTGTTTAGGCAACTTCAAGAGTTGCAAGACAAGGGTTTCATACGACCTAGTCATTCTCCGTGGGGAGCACCTGTGTTATTCGTGAAGAAGAAAAATGGATATTTCCGTATGTGTATTGATCATAGGGAGTTGAACAAATTAACTGTTAAAAATCGTTATCCACTCCCTAGGATTGATGACTTGTTTGATCAGTTATGAGGAGCGTGTCCTTTCTTAAAGATAGATTTTCGGTCAGGTTATCATCAGCTACGAGTGCACGAGGATGCCATTCCAAAGACCGCATTTCGAACAAGATACGGATATTTTGAGTCTACGGTTATGCCTTTTGGGTTAACCAATGCACCAGCGGTTTTCATAGACTTAATGAACTGGGTTTGCAAACCATACTTAGGTAGGTTTGTCATCGTATTCATTGATGACATTCTGGCCTACTCAAAGTCAAAGGAGGAATATGACGTTCATTTGAAGTTAGTGTTGGAGACACTAAGGAAGGAGAAGTTGTATGCTAAGGTTTCTAAGTGTGAGTTTTAGTTGGAAGAAGTGCATTTTCTTGGTCACGTGGTCAACCATAACGTATTCATGTAGACCTGAGTAAGAGTGAGGCAGTAAGGAATTGGATTATTATTCTTAGGATAGTCAGGTTACTACCGACGTTCATCGCGGATATTTTTTTAGATTGTTGAACCCCCTTACTTCCCTAACTCAGAGGAATTAGAAGTATGAGTGAAGTGTAGAACAAGAAGAGGCTTTTTAGACTTTGAAGAATGATTTGTGTGATACTCCGATAAAGCGAATGTAGTGGGTGATACATTGTGTAGAAAGAAGAGAGTGAAATCAAGACGAGTAAGAGGAATGATACTGGCAGCCCAAAGTGAGGCGTTCAAGCAAGAGAACGTACTCGTAGAAAGGCTACATGGTTTAGAACAACAGATGGAAAGAAAAGGAGACGAGAGTTTGTACTTTATGGAACGAATTTAGGTTCTATTGGTAGGAAGTGTAATGGATGAGACCCATGCATCAAGATACTTGGTACTTCCGGGAGTAGATAAGACGTACTATAACCTTAGAGACGTGTAGAAAAGGATATAGCTACCTATGTTAGCAAATGTCGGATTTGTTTAAGAGGTGGAGGGTGCAATGTCAAAGACTTTTGGCTTGCTACAACAGCCTAAGATACTTGAGTGAAAATGAGATAGAATCACCATGGATTTTATCACTAAATTTCCAAGGTCAACGTAGCGAGTATGATGTGATTTGGGTGATGGTCGATAGACTGACCAAGTTAGCTCATTTTCTAGCTATACAAGAAGATTGCAAGATGTGAAGTTGGCAAGGATTTATTTTGATGAGATAATACCAAGGAATGGAATTCTGGTGACGATCAACTCAGATTGAGATGGATGATTTACCTTGTGGTTTTGTCAGACGCTGTAGAAAGTGTTAGAGACGTGATTCGATTTGAGTGCTGCTTAGCATCCTCAAGCGGATGGACAAAGTAAACGTAGGATTCAGACTTTAGAAGATATAATGAGGGCATGTGTTATCGATTTTGATGGTAGTTATCATTTGAGCATTCGGTGTGCTCTGTTTGAAGCTTTGTATGGAAGGAAATGTAGGTCGCCTGTTCTATGGGCAAAGATTGGAGAGAGTAATTTGACTGGACTTAAGTTAATACAAGAAACGACTGATAAGGTAGTGTTGGTAAAGGAAAAGCCCAAAGTGGCAAGAGATCGTCAAAAGAGCTACGTTGATTATAGGCGTAAGCCGTTAGAGTTTGAGGTGGGAGATCGTGTATTGTTAAAGGTGACACCTTGGAAGGGCGTAGTGCATTTTGGAAAGAAAGGTAAGTTAGCACCGAGATATGTAGGACCGTTTGAGATCCTTGTAAGGATTGGCCTTGTAGCTTATAGGTTGAGGTTACCTGAGGAGTTGAATAGTGTACATGACACTTTTCATGTGTTAAATCTAAAGAAGTGGTTGGCGGATGCTAGTTTGCATGTGCCATTGGATGAGATAAAAGTCGATAAGACACATTGTTTTGTCGAGGAACCAGTAGAGATTATGGATCGAGAAATTAAGAAGTTAAAACGTAGGAAGATAGCGCTTGTGAAAGTTAGATGGAATTCGAAACGTGGTCCTGAGTTTACTTAGGAACACGAAGACCAGATGAGAATTAAGTATCCACAGTTTTTTGTGGACTGAGTTATCAAACCTATTAGTTAAATCTCGGGACGAGATTTCCTCAAGGAGGGGATACTGTGACATCCGTGATTTAATCAGGTTAGTGATACCTTTAGAAATGGCTAAGAGTTCATTTTATGTGTTTAAGTGTTGTGCTATGTGATTTTATGTGTGCTAAGTGAGTTAAGGATGTGCTTAATATCATTTTGAGGTGTATGGGCACCTCATTTTGAGTGTGTTTGTGTTTGGTAATGATTATTCCATTTGTTCACGTTTAGTGATAATGGAGGGGAATGGTGTATTGCATGCAATGTGTCACACCCCCAAATTTCACTGCAGCAGAAGACTAGATTTGAGATTGTGACTTCATGGCGTGAAGAGGACTTGATACGAGAGATAGACCTCTGCATGCCAATATACCAATGCAGACTCCTTATATTCGATAAGATAGAACACCTGAGAAAAACATTGCTAGAGTGTCAATATAAAGTTGGTGAGTTCATAGGTTTTAAATGTTTTTCATTGTGATATATAGGATTACTATATTTCATGCATTGTGATTTATAGGATACTTATATTTTTCCATGTATGGTTATAAATCTTGTGGTTAATCACTCAGTACCAAACACTCAAACACCCTTATGAACTACACCAACCTTGATGTTGACACATTCGCAATGTATTTTCTCAGGTGTTCCTATACATTTACGTAATATAAGGAGTTGCATTGGTATATTTGGCTCAATGTTGAGGTCTATCTTCGTAATATAAGTCTCTCACTTCACTGCATCGAAGTCACATTCACCAAAATCCAGTCTTCCGCCTTGCCTAGTGAATATATTGCGGGTTGTGACACATGGTATTAGATGACTCTTAGTTTTAGGAAGCTATAGGTTGCATTTAGTTACTCTAGAAAAGTAAAACTGGCTACCTTAAGGATCATAATCCTAAATAGCTTACGCAATACCACATTACAATTTACTATCCTAGTCAACAACTGCTTGGCTACTCGCCTACACAATTAAATAATTCAATAATTACCATTGTCTGTCATGGGAAAACCTGTTTCACTATGACTACAATTATCAGTCACATATCTTGGAATAACATATCCTATGGATTACGCATTTGTATCATCCTAGTGCAAGGAAACTACCATGACTCTCACCAAATAATTAACCCTATAACCAATATCACACTACGAAGAGTCACTTACATAATATTATGGATTTTATCAGTAATTACATCCTTACTATCTCATTTTATGAGGGTTACCTACATAAACACTTCGGGATACCTTACTAATCACCCACTCGTTACTTCACTACGCGAGGATTCCGTATAGCGACCGTTGTGAAATACCTATACTACTATCTACTATGTCGGTATACACTTAAAAGTATTTCAAAGTATACAAAAATCTACCAAAAAGCGTGCATCGCTTGAATACACCAATAATTGACGAATGTCACGGGAAACGTGAACAACAAATTCATAATGGAGAAAAATTAAGACGCGCTCGGCAGAGGTAAGAGACAATAGTCGCAAATAACAGTCAAGACCTACCGAAAGAAACTGATGGTATGAAGATTTACGTCAGCTCCTGAGCCAAGAATGATATGAACTCTACGGATATGCACCTATTGTCCGGAATCCTACCACACTTTCCGGTCACCGGCTTAGGTCTTAAAATAAGGATACCACTAATAACTGCGAATAAATTACCCAAACGAACAAGAAACATACCAATGCTTGAATCCAACACTTCTAGATATATCCTCTAGACATAGGATGCATAACCATTCAAAACATGCAATACACCTCATCTCAAAATAGATGGCACCCATAAGGTAATCTTTACCCAAATACAAAAAAAATAAGAAGAAGAAATTCCATTCTATCGTATGCAGGGCGTAACCAAGAAATGTCTCAATCACTTTCCAGCAACGTGCCTGACAACTCCCCAGAACAGGAAGCCGCCACGGGACACTCCATTCCAAGAAGACTTCGCCAACCTCTTAGGCAACTTAATTACCTAAAGTAGAATTAACTTTGACCCCTGCAACAGGGCGTGAACTCTCCCGAGAAATAAATAACCACAGTGTTCCTACACTAATATCACAAGCACCTGGACCCTCTCGAAAGAGAAGTAGATCACCATCATCGCCATTTTACCCAGATGCCACTACTTTCTCTGACGGTAAACCCGCATCCGAGACACCAGAACTCAACCCAGAAGATGTGACGGCCAGACTAGAGGACATAGAGGTGGAAATTGACACTCTTCATGCAGACACCGAAGACAAAGAGCTTCTAATATCCGAATTACAGGATTCTCTCACCGCTGCAGAGAATAAGATCTCGTTATTATAG
>BQNB010181919.1:1186-12546 GCA_026074375.1 Tanacetum coccineum
AATCTCGTTTCATAATTTATCAAAAGACCATTTGGACCCTTATTGAGCTTTTAGGCCCAATAAGCCTAACCTTATTATTCGTACGTCCAACGTTCAAAATAAGTTAAACGTAATGCATCAAAGTCATACACTATTAAAGAAGCTATTCACAAACTTATTCAATAAGCTACACCGTAGCTCTACGCCTTGGTGTATTATATTTATGTTGGACCTTGGTCCGTTAAGTCCAAAAATGTCATTTTTACTTATCCATATAATCCGATAAGGAAAACATTAAACAACAAACACGCGGCCTAATAATAAGCTACAATAAGCTCACAATAAGCCAACCAATATTAAGCCAAACCACATAAGCTCGAAAATAAGCTCGTGATGTTGCGCTTGTTTATAGGACGCGACTATAAGCCCAATAAAATACATTCGGGCTTATTTGTTAAGCCAAATAAGTTTATCGTTTGTCCTTTCAAAATAAGCTATAGCATACCATTTTTATTATACGAAAATAACTACGATCACAAAACTATGATTTCCTTATATTTCTTTTTATATTTTACGAACCATATATATAACCTTTTAAGGTTTATGTAGTTTTAAAATCTTGTTTTCACAAAATAAGTTGTACAACTAGCATGTATGCATCAAGATGATTAGGAAAATACAAGTTATTTAAGAATTTGAAGACTTATAAAGTTTGAAGGTTTTTAGAAGGAAGAATGAGATTAGAACAACCCAAATGTTGTTTAACAAATACCCGAATAATACAAATGATCAAACCTTCAACAAATCTTCAAGAACTTTTGATCAAAGATAAAAGTTATGAATTTTTATAGGTGTGTGTGTGTATTTTCGTGGGTTAGGGAGAGCAAGAGAGAAAAGAAAACTCAATTGCTAAGTGTGTGTGAAATATGAATGAGAATGAATAAATGGTATATTATGGACATAAGTTTTTGACGACACAATGTCAGCAGTGTGTGTTGCTTGCATCGGCTGAGAGGCCCAAGGAACCACAGGGACCAATTTGATCCACCAATTGGTGTTTAAGGAAACTAAACGAGTCATATGGTAGCTTGTATATGTCCTAATGTGATTCAAATTCCAAAAATGGTGATCATGCCTGTGTGTGTGTGTTTCCGTGGTAGTATGACACGAGAAGGAGGGACAATTTTTATCGCGCAATCACATTTGTTCTAGGGCAAAAATGCGAGTTTGGAACTTGTCTTAAATTGTTTATTTGAATTCACTTAGGCTCCAAGATTCATTAAGGGTGTTTGTTTAGAACGTGTACATGCAATGAGGAGGGAGACCAATGTTTTTAATATTATATGATGCCTAGTGCTCTTTATTTGATTAATTTTCAAGCCCTTCCCGTGCATATAGCCATTTTAAACGAAACAAACACGGTTTTAACGCATAACTAAACGAATACCCGGTGTCTCCAAAAATTATTAAATTTTAAATATTGCCCTAAAATATGAAAATGTGGCTATTGCCAAAATATTACAATGTTAGGTGTCCCGGTTCGCTCCCGCGACGCCTTGCAAAAAAAGCAGAAACTTCCTGGTTAAACGTTAAGCTAAACACGAAACTTGAAAAATATCAAATTTCTAATGGAGAAAACGTCTATTAACCGATAGATCTTGATTGATGATTAGTGTGTGAAGATCAAGGTGTAATTTATGTGTGTGTTTAGAGAGAGATTACCTAACTGTCCTTTTAATTACTAGTTTGTTACTCTATCCATGACATAAATTACTATTTATAGCCCTTGGTTACTTGTTGACTAAACTTTCCTTACTTAACATATTTAGTCCCTACACTTTATAATAGTGCTTACGAAGTAGAACATGTCTTTATTTTTAACATTATCCCCCTAAATATGATCTACTTGAGAACTATCCTTATTATCTTTTGATGACGACTTCTTCCTTAATTCTTGAACACTTGATTCTGAATAGTATGATCATTTTCTTTTCTATTTGAAGCTCGAAAGACCTGAAAGTCTTTATGAAAGTTGAGGACGACCTGTGTAGCAAAGCTCTCCTGATAAATTTCCCTCCCTAATATGACAGATATATTTCCTTTATCTTGAAGGTATCAACTCTACTCTCGAACTTAAAATCAGTCATTCTTACAAGCTAACTTGACCTTCTTTGCAACTTGATCTAATAAGCTTGTAATGAAATCTTTAACTTTGACTTGATCTTGAATGTTATTTCAATCTCATAATGTATTGCTGATGAAAGATCTTGAAACACGATGATATTGATAAGAGCATTTCCTTTGTAAAAGACTTTGAACACATTGACTTTTCACAAGAACTTCATAATCTATAACTCCCCCCTCAATCACATATCCATCTTCTCGAATATTGAAGTATAAACTTTGAATTGCTTGAAGATAATGTCGATATTCTTGATAATTAATTCCTAGCAAATGACGAACCGGCTATCTCGATCGAAGTCTTGAAGTTAAATGAAACACTACAGCTTATTTCAACAACACTTATGAAGTAACCTCAATCTTAGAATACGCATCTTATCATCTTAATCAAACTACTTTTACCCATAAATGGATTTCTTTGATTCAATTTCTTTCTAGTATCATTGATTTTGTCCCATATATTCTTGCTTATATCTTCTCCCTTTTCATATACTTGAATTGTCCTTACGTTTCAAGCTTATATCTTCTCCCCCTCATGATGATTATGTGCCATCATGAACATCATGATTATATAAGCTTCCAAAATAAGCTCTGGGTGAAGAATATCCTTTGAAGTCCATGAAATTGAAATCGAAATCTTTTCTTTTCTTAAACATTTTCCCTTTATAAACAAACATACTCCCCCAAAATAACCCATAAGCTCCCTCAAACCAACAAATATGATTGCTATCATTCCCGTGAAGGTTGAAAGAAACTTTGTCAGTTTAATTCCGTTTGAAGTACCATGCTTTGTGAAAGGTAGAAAAGTTGGTGTAATGTTTGTAGAAGATGAAATGGAGAATTATCAGAGTAAGAACCATCTTCCACATTAACCATGAAGTTCATACATCACAAGATCATGCTTTTTAAAATTTCCGATGAAACATTTGAAAAATATGATCAAATCAATATCTCGATGATAAGGATGCGGAAATATGATCATAAAAATCCCAAATAAGCATGTGATCTCGTGAACGTATTGTTGTGTTTAGCATGGGAAACACATAACCACTAAGATTCACTTAGATATACTAGTTTCACACTTATTTGAAATTATTTGTTCAATCCATTTTCAATAGTGACCGTACCGTTCAGACGTGCATGATGGTAGCACTGGTAGGATTTCCCATTCGAACATGGAATACTGATTTTTATATAGCACTCAAGAAATGTTCCGGCAATGTCACGTAGACATGCAATGTCACAAAGACATATATCATTGTACCTTTTGTATCATTGATGTTTAATACAAATGTACTTTTGTGTCCTAAAGATATTCATTAAATATCAAATTGGCTCTAAACTCTTGTGCACTTTTAGTAAGCAAGTGAACTGTGACAGAATGGTCCATTATTCAATAACCAACAATCTCGGAATGAGAAGTCGATAATTATGCGTTTAATCTCCCGTGGGAGAATGAAACAATACTTTTAAGAAGTATTTGAGTGCTAGGAGGGGTTTGCATTTCAATCACTGGGATCATGAAGTCTACTTATCCATACCAGGAAATCAACGAATGAAATCCGATAGCATATGAGTTGACCCGGTTTCTATCCTAGTGTAGGAAAAAACCCCCTTCATCTTTTCTTATAAGCCTCTCACTTTTCAACTCCAACCTTTTCATTTTGCTTATCATTTGATTCTTCTTAATTATTCTTGTCACTTTTGACAACTTTATCATTTTCTTTCATTTGTTTTCATTCAAACTTATCACTTAAATCCTTTGGCATTCGAGAACATGTTGATTTACACCCCAAACTCCATTACCTCGACTGCACATTCCTAAATTAGAAGGTAAGACTCCTGAGGTAGATCAATTCCGTTCTGAAGATCATAGGAGTATTTTGGGAGTACCTAAATCACATCGTGCACTTACTCATCATACGCCACTAGATAATTCCTTTAGAAATTAATGTCCTTGAAAACCATGATGAAAACCTGTAAACGTATCATGAGATTTTTGATAATATAAGAAAATGAGAAACAATCACTCTGTCATGTTGTGGTATGCGTGGCTTTACTTTTCTTAGCATACTTTTCCTCTTTTTCTTTTTCATTGCTTGTTCTTCTTTGAAGTACAAGACATATACTTATATTTTTTTCTTCAAGTATACGATTTCTCAATTTCTCTTTCTATTTTCTCTCACCAAATCACTCTTTCTAGAGTGTTTTTTATCATTCTCACCAACATCATATAGTAAGAAGAAAAGTTAGATCTTTAAAAGTTTTCAATCATTATAAAGACACTCCCCCTTACATATGCCAGAGAAACATTTTTTAACATGAACTAAAAACTGCAAAAATACGGATATGTGAAGGGTGAAATGTAAAACCAATTTTCTATATCTGTTTCTTTCTGAAAACTTTTATTCAACACCATAATACGGACACTCCCTCTCGAAAAATACCATGTTTTCGTTAAAACATTTATAAGGGAGTTCCTCTTTGCACTTTTGAGTCCTTTTATCTCTTTAGGACACTTTCACACCACAAAAAAAATACATCATTTGAACCTTTAAATTGATTTATCTGAAAAGAACCCACATTTTAAAAAATCCGAGATCGATTGTAACTTCATCAACTTGAGATCATTGACTTTTAAACAAATTGATTTTTATCTTTTTAAGTACCCACATAAAGATTTTGAAAAATATTGTCAATAACTCAAGTAAAAGAAGACTTCTCTTCTCTTATCCAAAGAGATAGATTGCACGAAGCGGTACAACCTCTTTTCTTTAAAAAGCACGTATTTATTATTTAAATGTACACAGAGCCATCAGATGAAGCTCGGGTTCGTAACTGAATTCTATCTACGAAACAGCCCATCATATTAAGCACGGTTTCATACTCACATTGTAAGAAAGTCACCCCCCTGGGACCCCCCCATCATATAAATTTTTTTTATTTTTTTTAATTTTGGTCCTAAAAGAAAACTTTTTTTAAATTCCTAAATTTTATATAAAATGAACTATGCTTTTTTGTATTTTTGTAAAAATTTTATATAAAAGAAAAATCTTTTTGTCTTTTCTAAAATTTTATATAAAAGAAAATCTTTTTGTCTTTTCTAAAAGTTATAAAAAAATCTTTTTGTATTTTTCTAAAATTTGATAAAAGAAAAACTTTTTGTATTATTTTTGTTTTAAACTTTTGTAAAAGAAAATCTTTTTGAACTTTCTATCAAATTAAGCAACAACTTTTGTAACCCACTTAAAGCAAGAAACGTTGCTAACGGGATTACCCTACTTGGAGAACCAAATGTACGTTGCGTCGATTGATGCATAGAGGTTGAATTCCAAGAGATTTAAACTGATTTGAAACCCGGTGTTTCATTTTGAAATAACTTTCTTGAAATCAACGGTGATTTAAAACTCTTCTCATTTGTCCAAATTGACTTATAAAACCTGGATGTTTCATTAGGAGTTTTAAAATTTCTCAAAGGTGTAAACACCGTTCTGAAACCCGGTGTTTCATTTGATGTTTTAACCTTTGAGGAAGACGAAGATTTCCATTTGTTGAAACTCGGTGTTTCATTTTGAAAAATTCTTTTCGAAATGAATGGAAACCTTAACAATCTTTTCAAACCTTTTTCAAAACAGAATCATCTCGTTTACGCATTGAAAAACTTTCATCCCTAGAAAAACTTAAATCGTTTGGAAATGTTTCCACCCCATTCTTTTTTCCAGATTTGTTTCGAACTTTTCGTTTTCGTCCATGATATATGAGAAGCAATTGATTCCAATGAATGTTGTTTCTTCCAAACTTCTATCTTTTTTGCAAAGAAATAAGTAGAAAAATGAGAAACATTTCTTGAAATCGGTTTGAAGATTTACCCTGTAAATCCTTTCTTCTGAAACATTCTCTTTTGGAATTAATTTGAAACTGAGAAACAAACATTTTTTCTGTTTATTGAATCAAACAATCTCTTGTAATGCATTTTCAAATCAATTGTTCTCTTTTTCAAGATTTTCACAAAAATTTCATGTGTTTTCTTTCAACACTTATATGAAGTTCTCAAATCAGTGTTTTTCTTTTTGCAACGAAGTGATAAATTTTGATATGCTACTGCAGATTTTAATAAAGCATTCTCTTTTCCAAGATTTGCAAAATACATCTCAAAGTTACAGTTTCTTTTTTAAAGCTCTGTAATGACATCATCAAAATCTTTTGACTCTTGGCTAATTCCTTTTCCAAATTTGAAATCGTACTCTCAAACAACCTTTTTCTGTCATCAAAACTGTTTCACTTATCCCACTATTTCTTAACAAGTTCAACTTCTTAGTCTTCAAACGTTGAACTGTAATGGAAATATTTGAAAACGTTGATTCATAATTCTTTCTCTGATCTATTCAATCATTTCACAAGTGAAGTATCTTGTTTTAAAAACTTAAACTTTGTTTCAAGTCTATGTTTTAAAACATCATTTGAAGCCAACAAATCATTATACTCTTTTTGCATCGAAGAAGACATTTTTTCAAGAAATTCATTTTTAGCTAAAAACATTCGTTTATCTTCTTTCAAACATAACGATTTGTTGTTTCATCTCTTGAGCTGAAATCTTAAGTTTCTCCACAAGTTCTGAAACTTGAGATTTCATTTGATCAATATCTTTTAACAACACAGATTATTTAGTCTCGAACACTTTTTCAAGATTATTCAACTCAAATTCACTAGATTTAGATCTTGATTTTCATTTTGGCAAACTTTATTTCATCTTTTAAGCTCTCAATTTCATTTTAACGCAAATATTTTTCATCTGAAAAATGTACAACCCATTCAGCAGTTTCTTTTATTGTGTTTGCCAAACTCAAAATCAAAATCTTTTTCTGAGGTTATCTTGCGTGTCCTGAAACTTTATTCTAAATCACACTCAGATTGTACCCTCATAAAATGCTCACATTGTTCTTCAACCAATCTTATTTTCTCACACTGAATTAAAAACAATTCATATCTTTCTCTCAAAGTCCCTTCAAGCAAGTGCACGTGCCTAGATAGCTCTTCACCGATAAATTCAAAGTTTCGTTACACTCTTAAGCTCCTCCACTTGCACTTGAAGATTTGACAACCTTGTACACTCAACAACTTTTGACTTTAAATTTTTCATTTCAACTCTGAAATTCAATAACTTGCGGCTCGAAGATTTTCAAATATTATAAAAGCATCATTAGCTCAAATAAAGTTGACGATCCCTTTATTCTCACACATTCTTCAGATTTGAAATTTTAATTTGTGATTCTTTCTCAGTTGTATCGTACCTTGCGTTACACTTGTTGTGTGAATCATCATTGCCAGAGACTATCTTGATAAATGATGAACGAATCAGAACACACGATAAATTAACTCTAGCTCACGTCAACTCGATTTTAAAATTCACACAAAAAAATTTCAACGAATAACCCGATAAACGCGCTCAAATAATCACGACAAACTTATATCTCGCAAACGTTTTTTTTTAATAACTAAAACTGTAAACTAAAACTATTTAATTCTCAAAAAAAAATCCGTAGACTAAAAAATTATCACTAAAAAAATATTTAACACAAAATGTTAACAATTTTTTTTTTATTATATATTTTTTTTTAATTTTATTTATTTATTTTTTCGGCCCATTATCATCATTCGGTGTACAAACCTTCAACTTGAGATGAGTAACGGTTGATTAAAACTCAAGTAGAGTAACAAACGATGGCAAGAATATGTTTCACTTAGAGCACTAACGTGTCAACCTAAGACTAACTGTGAAACTACCTTTCAACAAAGAGTATTAATTATGCAACAAGGACTAATGGTGAAATTGGTCTTGAAACACAAGGGCTGCATGTGCCAATTTTGGTGAACCTTGTAATAATGCCTACATTTCCAACCTTTTTTTTTTCTTTTCCTTTGAAAGATTATAAAAAAAATGGAAAATTAGAAAAATTTTGATCTTTAAAGTCGTTCGGGAGATAATTATCGTCTTATTGAGAAGTGAATATAACCCACTATGGATCGAAACGACGACACGAAAACGAAGATAAAAAGTCTTAAGACCCGTCGTTTAAAACTATCACCAAACCGTAAAACCGAACTCTTTCGGTTAGAGAGGTGTAAATTGGATTTCGGATTGTTAAAGGTACTTGCTCCGTTCGGTCCAGGCCATGAATACACCTCCGGTTCGTAAGCTTGAAAGCTTGGTAACTTCGATCGGCTTGTCAATGGTTCACACTCGTGTTGGTTGAAACTAATGGGTTTTACTCGTCGGTGATCTTGGATAGGTTACTCTGTTCGGATTGTTGATGATAGCAACTGTTCGGATTGTTGTTTAATATGATCTCGTTCGGCTTTTGTGAGACTCGTTCTGTGCCTCTTCGTCCTTGTTTCCAAAACCTTGGATCTTGTTTCTTCTTTTGAGTCTTTCAACCGTTGGAACCACAAGGAAAGCGTAAAAAAATAAGCTCGGTACATAAGCTTTTGAACCAATAATATAATCCACAAAGAAAAAACTTAAAAACAAGTTAATAGCTAGAATATGCTGTGTAATCACAAATTGAAAGAAAAAGAGACGAAAACAAAACAACAAAAAAAACTAATAAAATAAAGAAGAGTAGACAAGAAAATTTTGTAAAATAGTTTTATGTCACGTTTCTTATTAGCAGCCCACAAATTAATGAAACAAATTTTTTTTTATCTGATATGCAAATAGTAAATGTGACAAAAAAAACAAAATAAGATAAAAGATAAGCCAAAAGTAATATAGGCCGAATCAATAAGCTCAAATAAGCACGAATAAGCAAAATCTCAATCTCACAAACACAATCAAACACTAAAATAAGCACTAATCCGCAATCATTGGCTCTTGATACCACATATTAACCAATAGATCTTGATTGATGATTAGTGTGTGAAGATCAAGGTGTAATTAGTGTGTGTGTTTAGAGAGAGAATTACCTAACTTGTCTTTTGATTAAATAAGTTGATACACTAACATGGCATAACTTACTATTTTAATAAGCCCCTTGGTTAGCTTGTTGACTAAACTTTCCTTACTTAACATATTTAGTCCCTGCACTTTATAATAGTGCTTACAAGTAGAACATTTCTTTATTTCTAACAATGGCTAAATTATTGGACGGAATTTCTCGGGGTGTTACAGTTATCCTCAAAAACGGCAATATAACACTCGGATAATAACGTTTCCTCCTCTAGCGTACAAAGATTGTAAGGCCATGTCGGTCCCTTAGCTGTGTAAATTGATGTTTTTGCGGGTCTTTTTCCTTGTCTTTGTGTCTTTTCTTCGCGGTTTTCTTGTGGTGGTGGTGGTGGTTGTGTTTGTTGTGATGGAGAGAATGGTGGTAGATTTTGTTGAAGATGTTAGAATTGTTAGTTAAGTAGTTGTTGTTGTTGAAACAGTTGTAGTTAATGATATAGTTGTTCGGGTGTGTATGTAGAGTATTGGCTACGAAATGAAGGAAAACTAGGATGTTGTGAGGAAGGTATTGAGAGTGCAGATGAAGGTGTAGGAAAGATTTACGAAGATGATTGTTGCTAGGGATGACAACGAGACGGGTTTGGGGAGGACCGTCATCCCTATCTCCAAACCTGATTACCAAAGTCCTTCATAAACCTCACTTAAACACATATATACCCAACAAACACCATTTAATAAAAACACAAACACACAACAAACCTCCCATCTAAGACGTGTCGAATGGGGGCCGTAACAAGGAGGCCTCCTTGTCCAAAGACTCGGTCTTAAAAGCCTTATTTCATCTGGTCTAAGAGCTTAAGGTATCATAATGAACCGGCTCGGCGTTATGCTGACATGGTGTCGGCGTTACCGCGTTATTAATACCTCCCATGGTGCCAACACGTTAAGCCCAAGATGGTGACCAACGTGCAGTGTCACACATAATACAAAAAATACAAAAAAAATCAAAATTTAAAAGAAAAAGGGCTAGTAACGGCTAGTTTCCAAAAAAAAAAACCCTATACCACACAATATAAATACCCCTTTACCCATACATTTTTACACACATTTAGATCTCAAACACATTAATTTTGTATACTTTCACCATCCAAAAAAATGCCGGACTTTCCAAACGAGAACACAAGCTTCATGAACCTCCTCGGTATGTCGAACCCCAACACGTCTTCTTCGTCAAACCCTCCGACACCATCCGGTAACCAACCCCGATACGGTTTCCCTAACCAATTTGGATTCCCTCTGAATCCCGAGCAACTTCTACAATTTCAACAATTTCAACAACAACAACAATTGCTAAACATAGAATTCCAAAATTTACAACAAAACCCACCACTATACCCGCAACAAGAACAACCACAAATCCAATCCTCACAAGCAACTACCGATCCAACACCTTCGAGCAAAATACGCGTTAAACGACCCTCTAAAAATCCCAAAGAACCCGTTTCTGAAAAAATCCAGACGTGTCGGGTGTTTCTTTACGTTGGCAACCTGTCGAGGAAATGTTACTTGCTTCGTTTTTCGTTGTCGTTTCCGAGGATCGGATTGTTGGCGCGGGGCAAACCAAAGAGACGTTTTGGTATAAGGTTTTTAGTGAGAATAAAGGAACTCTGTTTGTCTAAGAAGACGCGTGGGAAATTTTGAGATCCCACGTAAAATGGGACGTGCCCGAGCCGGTTGGTTTAACCGAAGGTGACGTTCCTGAGGTAGGCCACGAGGAGCTATTCAATGAAGATGAAGGACCACTTCCCCTGGGCCCCGGCAAACCCACCCGTCCCACAAAAAAAAGCAAATCCGATACCACGACGAGCACCAGAGGAAGTAACTCGTCAAACCATTCTCGGAGCATACGTCGTCTGAATTTCATCTCAAACAGGAAGCCGCCGAAAAGGCGTACGAGGTCTCTAAAGAGAAAGATCGTACACCTATGCGTTTGGAGGAGATGAAATTTCTCGCATCGAGCATGAAGGATTTGTCGAAGGACGACGCATATTGGATCAACCACCAAAAATAAATGATCAAAGACAAATATAACTTAACCCATGATTAATCGTTAGGGCGTATGTTTTTTTCGTATGTTTTTTTATATTTCATATGTCTTTTTTATTAGTAATGTAATTTGACGAGGTGTTAATTTATACACTTTTTCGAGGTTGTTTTACCCCCTAAATCGTGCATTTATGCCCAAAATAGGTACTTA
>BQNB010181920.1:0-12546 GCA_026074375.1 Tanacetum coccineum
GAACATCTTTCAAAACAAATGTGTTTCTAATGAAATTTGATTTTGTGCTATAAAACCCTCTCGATGTGTCACAAAAACTAAGCGACACGTCGATTGATTTTCAAATTAAGTTTTCTCTTTAATCGGTAAGATAGTAACTAACCGATTCACTCTTATCATGTTGTCTGCTTTGAGACATTCCAATACAGAGAACTGGCAAGTATGGAGAATTTGATGGTTACACATCAGATGATCCGATACTTATACTGGAAATCCTATCAAGGAGATTCTTCTTAAGATGAATCTATCTGATCACAGGTCGGTCCTCACGGATCTGGAGGTTAATCCAACCAGACTCGGGCGAATGACAAAGCCAAATTCATCCACATGCTTTATTGCTAACAGTTTTATTACAGGATCAAGTTATGGTGGAAATGGAGATACCTCGTTCCAGTGGAGTCAATTCACAGCCCCATGCTTACACTTAATGTTTTTAATCAAAGACAACATGACAACCTAAAGACCTACAACACAGCTTTCGCTACTCTGATAAGTAATATCATGATCAAGAAAAGTGTGAGCATGCCGGTCCGAATGTCACAACATCACATGAAGGCAATGCTACTCAACAAGGATGATTAAGAGATTTAAGATGAATGATGATCTCAAAGAAAGCTCAAAGATCGCACAATTCTAAGGGACAAATCTCAAAGTTCACTACATAATGTACAATGATCTCAAAGAATGAAGAATTAAAGACTACGAGCTATAGACAGAAGGTCGAAGAACTAAAATGCTATTATTCAAATTGTATTTTATGGGGTGACCTCCCTTAGGGGGAGATTGTTAGGATTATGAAAAAGACTCGGTTACCCCCGTGTATTGTTTAGTATAGCAAAGCTCGTAGTTAGAAAGTAAGCGTATGACTTTCGGTATTGGGCTGGGTCTTATACCCAAGTGTTAAGCCCATACCCAAGCCCGTAGAGCTCACAAACACATGTATATAACCCCTTTCCAGCCATGGGAAGGGGTTGGTTGTTCATTTTATCGTAAAGCTTTCATTTGGTTTTTCTCTTACTAGAAATACTTCACTTTCTCTCTCTAGATAATTTGTCAACCCAGTCATTCTTGCTTGTATTATGATATACAATATCCTACAATACAATCTATTAACTTGTTTACCAATATCCATTATTTTCACATCTATCAAATCCTGAGACATGAGTAAACACTTTGACTCATCAAAACCAACAATAAACTTATTGTCTCTAGCCACCTTATGAACAGACGCAAGAGTGACAGAGTATTCAAGGACAACCAACACATCATATAGAGTTAAAAAATTAGTTAGTATGAGATTTCCCACCTTAGTGATCAAAGCTTCTGTTCCATTAGGATGAGAAACTCTGATTTTAAGATAGAAAATATCAATAACTTTAAATTCAGTATAAGTAAAGTGCTGGTTAGCCCCTGAATAAAAAATAATACCAGTTTGCTTAAGAGCAGACCTAGTACCAATATTTGACTTAAAGAACTTATAAAAATTTTTATTGAAAAACTTATTATTATTAAAAATAATACCTGCCATATTGGCTTGAACGCCTTTCTCTTTGTCATTAAGAGAATTTTCTTTTATTAAAAAGATGAGTTTTGAAATCTGTTCATTAGAGAAAGTAGAGGTGAAACTAGAACCAACAAAATTATTGTTGTTTATAAACCTTTTATTAAAATTCTGATTGTTCTGATTAACGTTAGATGTATTGTTCCTTTTTCCAAAGTCACTAGGATATCCAATCAACTTAAAGCACCTATCAATACTATGACCATTGAATCCACAATGTTTACAAACTAGAATAGGACCACCAGCAGTCCTCCTATTACCATTGTTATTAGTCCTAGGGACATTATTAGATCTAGAAGTGTTACCAAAAGTTTGAGACCTTTGAGTAACACTCCTGTTATTGACACTGGAGTTGAAAACAAAAGATTGAGTCCTTTGAGAAGACCCAACTCCTGAACCAGTAACAACAACTCTGTGAGATTCTTCACTAGAAATAAGGAGATAAGCGTCCTTTGCATCAAGCAAAGGGTCTTTAGACAAAATATTACTTCTCAACTGCATATAGGAATCATCACGCCCCATTAAGAATTGCATTAGTTTCATAAGTTGATTATGTTTTTTAAAGTCCTCAGCAGTATGACATGTATACTTAGGAAGTTGGACCAGGGCATCAAATTGTTTCCACAAAGTGCTCAATTTATTAAAGTACTCAGCAATAGGAGAACCATTTTGAGTCAAAGAGTTAATTTTATAAAGAATATTAAATGTTACAGAACTATCAACTCTATCAAAAGTCCCTTTTAATTCATTTCATACTTCAAAAGCTCTTTTTGAAAAAATTGACCAAAAACCAGTTCTTCTGAAATTGAGTTTAGAATCCAACTCATAACTACAGCATTAACCCTGTCCCACTGTCTTCCTAAAACTTCATCAGTATAATACCTTCTATAAGTAATATCAATAAAGCCAATCTTATTTCTACCTTCAAGGGCTAAAAGCATAGCACAAGACCACACATTATAATTCTCAATACCTTTTAGTTTGATAGAAATAATAGTAAGAGTTGTAGAGTCATTAGGATGTAAATGAAGAGGATGACTTAGGTCCAGTTTACTAATAAGGGTGGTAGCTTGATTAGGGTCAGCCTCATCATCAGAATTATGAGGTGTATTATGAACAGAATTATGAACAGACATTGCAACAATAAACCAGAAGTACAAACAATAATTATGACACTAACAGAAAACAAAATAAATAGTTATCATGATTCCTTGTCACTCAAGGTGGTAGGTCAAGGGCAGACACAACTTTAACCAGAAAAAAATAAAGAAAGGAAAGAGAGGTGTTATAGAGATAAGTAGCGGAATCCAACGCCTTACAACACCTTGATTCACTTAGTCAAGGTGTAATAAAGATCAAAAAAACACATTGATTCACTTAGTAATGATGAAGCAATACCTAGAATCAACTAGAAACCCTAATTTTCTAATTAGATAGATAACACCCCAAATCATTCCAAACGATCAAAACCACCAGATCTATCAACTAACCAAGGTTAAATTGAACTCAAGAAGCCTTAAAGAACAAAAGCCCCCAAAAATAAGAAACCCTAATTTAGAAAAATTAAGCGTTTTATTAAAACCACAAAGATTTATCAAATTGATAAAAGATCCAATTAAAAAACAGCAGTAATTATTGAAAAATCAAAAAACCCACAATTTTAAAACCCTAATTCCCAAAACCAAATCAAAGCTAGATCTTGTAACATGGCTCTGATACCATGTTAAGTTTATTAAAACAACACAAATAGTTTTGAATCTCAATTCAAAACTACCAAAAACTGATTACAATCCAAGATCACAAGATTTGATCTTAATCAAACTATTGATTACCACAGCTAATCTGGTGTAATCTTTTTGACTAATTATCATAAGTTCTTTTACAACTAAATCACACAAATATGAATTAGGGTTTGGAACTTGAGAGGAAAACGAAAGAGATTGAGAGAGAAAGTGAGGCAGAGATAAATCTGCCCTATCTATCCTTTTCTTTATATTCTGCAGTTTCACTTTCCAAACTTGGCAGAATCAATCATCCATCTCCCTCAGATATCCAAAAGCAGCTCAAATATTGTTATTCTACAAAACAACCTTTAAAAATGACAACATTAGTCCTTGGACTTGTTTCCAGACTAAAGTTATTATTTTAACATCCTCCCTTAACTTTAGCCTGGAAAACATCTATTAAACCCATTTTTGAAATTAAGTTTTCATGTTGACTTTTATCAAGACTTTTAGTCAAAACATATGTTGTTTGTTCAGCAGAAGAAATATTTTTTGTTTCAATAACACCAGAAATAATTTTGTCTCTTACAAAGTGTAAATCAATCTCCAAATGTTTAGTTCTTTCCTGAAAAACAAGGTTAGCTACAATTTTAATTGTAGCTTGACTGTCACAATAAACCTTTGCAGGTATCGAGACTTCTCTCGTCGGTATTTTTTATCAAAGAAGTCAGCGGATATTTGTTAGATATTTTGACAAAGAAAGTTTGTTATATAAAATAGTCGTAAATAGAAAAAAGTATAGGGTTATTTATAAAACTTAAACTTTTATAAAATTGTACGTCTTTGACCCATGTGATTTATATTAAAGTTATTAGGTAGTTTTAGGGTGTATTTTGAAAGTTTTTAAAAAAAATATATATATTAAACTTCAACATTTTTTATAAAATCATACGTATGTCAGAAGCATTGCAATATTGGGCTCGTTTTGTCCGCAATACGAAGATCTTTTAAGCGGTATTTCTTTATCAATGAATCGGTAGATGTATGTTACATATTTGATAAATGGAAAATGAAATGTATGCCTAAAACTAAGATCTAAAATTAGACCTAAACTTGTGATTGATGGATTTTAAAAGTTAATTGATGAATAATGATAAGAGAGAAGATGTTTAGGACATTTGGCATGACTTGTATGGATTAGGCCTATTGTTAGACTTTTTTAGTAGGTCCATTTATCACTACTCTTTATAAATATAGTTTGTTATATAAAAAAGCCGAAAATAGTTAAAAGTATAACGTTATTTTCGTAACTTGTCGCCTAGTTCGAGGGTACGTTTTGTAAAAAAAAAACTTAATGCTTTTGGGACTGAGCCATTTTTTTCTCGTTGATGGGCTTCTTTTTACTTAATGAGCCAATTTTTTTTCGCAAAACAACGCCATTTTTCACGAAAATTGAGTATATTTATAATTATTATGATGTCGAGCTTGAAATCCAAGATGGAACAGTACTTCAAACTGCAAATGACTTGGTTGAAATGAGTTTGCTAGCCAAAAAAAGGAGGCGCGCGACATTGATAATTTACAAACCCCTTATTACTAGTTGCACCACAATCAAAAAACAACTACGAACAATTTATAGCGAGTTCGAAAAGAGAGTTTATGAGTTTAAGGTTTCATTTGTTAGGATGAAATGAAACGTTAAATAAATGGAATAAACGACGTAATGGAATAAATGGTGTAATGTAATACTTCCTCTGTCCTAAAATTATTGTCCCCGACAAAAAACACATAGTTTAAGAAAAATGCATTTATTACTGGTTTCTTTTTTTTACTTTTTGATAGAATGACAGTTTTACCCTTAGCTAATTAATTAAAGTCTTCTTTAAAGTTTTTAGTAATAATTTCAAACAAGAGTAATATAGTAAACTACTTCCCTATTTATTTTTAGTAGTGGACAATTAAATTGGGACATCCCAAAAAGGAAACATGGACAATAAAAATGGGACGGAAAGAGTAATGCATTACTGATGTGTCGTTGTGTGGTGTTTATTTATGATAGTTCAAGTTTTAAATTTATATTTTGCCGACTTAACCAAAAACAACACTTTAACGGGCAGTGTGCCCGATCGGTGGTAGATTCGTGGTAAGTAGGGTGTCGAACACTTGAAGCGAGGTTAAATCTCTCAACTTATTTATATTTTGGTTTATCTAATTTAAGTTAATTATAATCTAAGTCAAACCTATGACAATCCTATGTTGGTACTAATCCTAATTCTAACAGGTAAAAGAGGGTTTCGGCCTGAGAGACTGGCACAGGTTTGTTTGGTGACTACAATCAACTCAAGACAGTTTAACCCACGCAAGAAAATTAACAAAAGATAAAAGAGCGGTCGAGCTTTATGATAAAAAAACTATATTAGCCATCATTAATCCGATTAAAACGTTGGTTTGTTTATTCAGTGCAATGATTACTTATCTCGAAGAGGCATGTCATTCTTAGACTTAGGCGAGACTTCATTCTAAGACCTAGGCACATTAATTCTGTCACGGTTAAAGCATCCGCATAAAGCATCCTTATTTGCTGATTATAATCTATCTTAGGGATTAAAGAAATGGTGATCTTTTTAAACCCTAGCTCATAGAGACTTTACCCACTTACTGCTTATTGGTAATTTATACACTAGTAGTCTACTTGTCCAACTATCCAATGAAATCAGAATATTATTTGTTGAATTATCTAGACTCACCTACTAGTCAACATGTTCAATAAACCAAAGGCAATTTCTATTAACTAGTTAAGCCAGAAGCGTATGGAACATATCATATCATTTTTGTACAAGAACGAAGAAAAACATAGTACTACACTACTACCCATCATCTTCTGCTATAGTTTACAGCATTAATTAATGATACAATTGTATATATCACTAAATGTTTGATAGAATAAAAACACTACAAAATAATTCTGTAAAGTATTTTTATCTTTTTACCATAAACAAAAAAGTTTATTTGTCAATTGTACATAAATAAATGTTGGCGAAAATAGGGGGAAGGACAATATCTACAGTGAATTAAATTGGTTACCTGGTGGACAAAATCCATATTCATAGCCCACTCTTCCTACATATGGGCCTTTCAATTTGTTACTTGAGCTTTGAAGCTTTAATTTACTAAAGGGTAAAAAAAAAAAGTAAACTCCAATAAATTGATGAAAATTTTGTCAAAGGGTTTTGATAACTTTATGTATACTATAAAAATTATGTCATATACAACAACAACACACAATCCTGTATGAATGAGATATGTGGGAGGTTAAGTGTAAACATATCAGATCTTTATTTTAAGGTAAATCTGAGAGGACTGCTTTAAAAAAAACATTTATTAATATAAATGTGAATTTAAAAATGCTAAAGAATAAAATGGAAAAATTATGCATATATATTAATAATTAGTTTTTTTTTTAACTTGTACCTCATGGGCACAAGTTAAGGAGAGCTCTACAATCTATTTGTCACCTTCTCAGTGGCCAACGGTTATTGAATGGTTTTCATATCAAGTCTCACAACCAGTGACTGATCATTCAAAAAATAATACGCAATAGTAGGACAAAAACTTAAATTTGAGTAAGGCTACCCACTATGGGTCGGTCGACCAAGATGGTCTTGGTTGGTCGGCTTGTAGTGCACGAGTCGGTTAGCGTTGGTCGTTGGTTCTTGTGGGTCGTTACCACGACCGGTGGTCGAGCAAAAACCTTGTCTCATTTTGTTGTGTTTTTGTCAGTGTTTATGTGTGTGTTTGTGTTTGTGTCTGTGGATGAAGAATGAGTCTTTTTATTTTTTTTTAGTTTTTTATAAATACACAATTTACACTTTGGGCCCTCAATGTATATTTTTGTTGTCATTTTTATTTATAATTAACTAATAAGTGTGAAATTGTAAGTGAAAATGTTTTTTTATTATTTAATGAAATTAAATTTTATTGTTAAAAAAAATTAAAAAAGGGAAAAAAAATTAAAGTCGTCTTATAGTGGTAAAAAGTCATATATAGTTGCAGGAAGCAGTGAAACTGATTGTGAAAAAAAAATGAAAACGAGTTCGCTAATAGTCATTTGTAGTGGCAGCTAATAAAATAAACTTGTACTAGTATTTAATAAGAGTAATTTATTAGGTTTAAAGATGTTTACATAGTGTACTTTATGATAGACTAGGTATCATTCTAGAGAACCTGTACACTTTCAATCATTTTGGACATATTTTGTGAGGGTGATACTATTGGTACCCCCTACCCCACCAAAAGTACAAATGTTTTATACTTTTGGGTCAGTTTGTCTCTCAGTTTACAGTGCAACACAGTTTTTTATCAGTTTCTGTTCTGTAATTTTGACAGTTTCGTACTTTTGACCTGTTAAACTTTATATTTTTCATTTTGTATTTTCCGTGTCACAGTTTTATAACATATACAAAATTATAAAAATTAAAAAAAAACGAAAAAAACCAGAAAAACCAAAGGGAGTACAAACGGCTTTTTAGGGGGTACCAATAACATAAGCCATTTTGTGATCAAGACTGTTGAACAATTGCATAAAATAACCCTCATCATTGCATCTTTCTCAAACCAATTTCACACCACGAATACTATATTTACACTGTATATAAAAAGTAGTAAAAGGTTAATGGTTTTTGACTTATTGAACTACCATTTTGATTATATAATTTCCTAAGAGCCTTGGGTACCGTAACGCCACCACCGGCGTTATGCCTATGTGGCAGCCGCGTTGGTGGCGTTACCACACCGCCTTCCAACGTTGGCCAACGCCGTTGGGCTCGGCGTTAAGCCATCAACGCGCGTTGGTGTCAATTTTCTTTTTTTTTCTTTTTTTTTCTTTTAAAAAATTAAGTGTGTGTTTGTGTGTGTTTTTGTGTGTGTTCTGGTGTGTGTTTTTTAAGTGTGTGTTTTCGTGTGTGTGTGTTTTTTGTTACAGATCGAGAGGAAGAAGAACAAGGAAGAAGGGGGTGTAGGCCCAATCTATTTTTTTAATCTTTTTTTCGTTTTTAATTTTTTTTATTTATAATTTATATTTTTATTAAATAATGAAATATTTAATTATAATTTAATTTGGTTAAATAAATAGAAAAGAAAAAAAAAGTGGGTCTCAAAAAGTGGTGTTAATGGTGTTACTACACCTGAGAGTGGTGTTGGTGTTGGTGTTATGCTGATGTGGCGCTGACATGGCGGCAAAAAATTGGTGTTACACCTAGGTCTCTAATGTTTATGGCATGCTGTTTTGGACTTCTCTCGTTATTTTTTCTAAAGAAAGTACGCTTTAAAAAACTTAACGTCCGTACAAATCACTCTTCGAAAACGAAGTAAGTTCTTGGGGCAACAAGCCGAATCGCTTTGCTATTTATGTTATATGGCTGTGTTTGCTTGGGAAAAAACTCGACCTTCCGTATTACTAAATCATGGCTCCGTCTCTGATGACTGTGTATCACGACCGGCACTTACGTAATAAGAACTATCGCGTAAATTATATGCTATTTAACTTTGACGATAGAATCAAGTGAAGTTGGCAAGTAATGGACCCATATCATCAAATCAAAAACTGGAATCAAATGATGACCTGCAAGCTTGTGATGCATGCAATAAAGTTGAAATCTATGATCGAATTCTTGACGCGTCATCATTTTTATAGTACGTGCTACAAGCCAAGATATACAACAACCACCACTGTGGATTAGTGTGGTTAAACGCCCATCGAGAAAAGAAAATGAAAGAAATGCGTTTGTTTTTTCTCTTATGTTTACAAACGGAAAAAAATGAAAGAAGTGCGTTTGTTTATATTTGGACATAAGAGGCAAAAAAAAAACGTGTTTGGTTTTTTCTCTTATATCTGTAGGTGGGAAAGTGAAATGAAAGAAATGCGTTTGGGTTTTTTATCTTATGTTTGCAAGCAGAAAAAGAAAATAAAATAAATGTTTTTTTTTTTTAGAATTAAGAGACCAAAATGACTTTTCTCTTTTCAAATGTGTAGATTTTTTTTATCTGATTATCACTTCGTGTATCTTAAAAACTTCAAATTCACATCTTCTCTCGCATACATGGTTTTGTAGATCACATATAAACCATCTTAAGAAAACAATTTAGTACGTATAAATTGTTGTAAAATTACACGTTGTCTTATATGGATTGAAATGCGTTGCAAGACCTCTTCTGCTCTTTTTCTCTTCTGAAAATCGACTTTTATGGTTTAGGTATCGAGAATATGATTTAGCACACTTAAAACTTGTTTTTGAGTTTTGTATTTATAGGGTCTGGAATTCGGTTCGATACGGCGTATCCAAGGGATTGGATACGGCGTATTAGAGTTTCTTGGAGTAGGGACCAAATTTGGTGCAGGCACGGATACGCCGTATCTTCCTTGATGGATACGGCGTATTGGTCTTCAGAATAGTAATCTTCAAAATATCTTCATTTAAGCTCTAAAATGCGCGCCTTTTGCTAATATTCACCAAGTACTCCGTAATTACTACAATTCTCAAATATAAACGATTAAGTAACAGTTCTTTGCAATAATTATATAAAATCGGTTAAATACATGGGATAAATGATGCTATAAAATAGACGTTATTTGATGTCATCAATTACCCTTACTAATAATATTTGGTTGGTATGATAGAACGAAATGCAATCAATACGAAAAAGACTAAAATGTCCATTGTTGATAATAAGTTTATATAATGTGATTAGTTAATGATGGACATTTATGTAATTTTGATTACATTACAAGACATAATGAAAAAAAGAGGGAAGCCAAATGTCACGGGGTCATCGTTTCGACCCCGTATGGCGTCCTCACACCGATAAGGACCAGAAATCTATCCCGCGTATAATAGAGGTTCACTGGTTTCGTCCTGCCTTGGACTCATCAGAGGAGCGGCCTCAACTCCCGACCAGTGTAGTGCCATATCGAGTCCTATACTCGTGGTATGTACTACACCCTTACCGTTGGGGTACTCCAACAAGAATAAACCGGTAATCATCGCATTTATGTACGCCATCCAAGCAAAACCCGACCCTTTAGAATTTGGCTCGTGATATTTCCCACCACCATTTCATGCACGACCTCGTGCATGGTCATTCGCATCGACAAATAACATCCTTCAAATGATTTGGCTTTACTCCAGCTTTACGGCTTAAAGAGACATTCGGCTTTCAACTCTTTGGGTCCCAGCGTGCAGCGACTACACTCCATCTTGGATTAGTCCATTACTCTTTCTGGCGACTTAAGATCTAGCGTGCAACGACTGTCATCCACCATTTGGATTAGTCCATTACACCTTTTGGCTTCCATCGAATGCGATATTGTGAACTCCACACAACATCATATTGACTCATCAATATCCTAGGAGATCACTCCCACCACCTTTGCGCAACCAACACTTTTAAGAACTTTTTGGGAGAACAACTTGAACGATTCTGATTCGGTCCGCCTTGGTCCAACCTGGCTCTGATACCACTTGTCACGGGGTCATCGTTTCGACCCCGTGTGGCGTCCTCACACCGATAAGGACCAGCCATCCATCCTGAGTATAATAGAGGTTCACTGGTTTCGTCCTGCCTTGGTTTCATCAGGGGAGCGGCCCCAACTCCCGACCAGTATAGTGCCATATCGAGTCCTCTACTCGTGGCACGTACTACACCCTTACCGTTGGGGTACTCCAACAAGACCAACAAGAATAAACCAGTAATCCTTGCATTCATGTACGCCATCCAAGCAGAACCCGACCCTTTAGAATTTGGCTCGTGACACTAAGGAATGAAAATTGTAGGGTTCGTTTGGTAGGATGTAATAAGATGTCAAATGAATGGAATTAATGACGTAATGGAATAAATGATGTGATGTAATAATTTATTTCCCTTATTAATAATGTTTGGTTGGTATGATAGAATGAAATATAATTGATAAGAAGTTTATTTAATGTGGTTAATTAATAATGGAGTTTTTTGTAAATTTGATTACAAGTAATGAAAAAAAGGAGGGACCCATAGGGAATAAAAATGGTGGTTTTCGGTGTAATGAGTCATTATTGTAATGAATCATTACATTGTATAATTGTAAACAAATAAGATTTTTTCATTCAATCGTAATAACTGTTCCGACTTTAATTACATCATACCAAACACTACGGTAGTTTTGGTGTAATGAATAATTTCATGTAATGAATCATTACATTGTATATCGTAAACAAACAAGATTTTTCATTCAATTGTAATAACTGTTTCTATTCCAACTTTCATTACATCATACCAAACAATACATAAGTTTTCTAGAGTATTACTTTCATAAGATGATAATACTATTATTTAGCCTTTCAAATTATGTTTTGGTTTGTTAGTCTATAAAATTTATGAGAAGACATACTTTTGTGACACTTAGTTTTTTTTTAGTGTTTTTTTAAATTTTCACCAAAATATTTTGCGAGCAAGTTGGGGTTGAAACGGGCCGAGTCGATTCCGAGCCTGTCTCAGCTTTAGTTCGGCTCGTTGATATATTTAAAGCCTGAGCTTGGTTTCGAGCTCATTTCAAGCCTTATACTTTAAGCTCGAGCTCGGCTCGTGAAAATTTTCACAAGCTCAAGCTCGGCTCGGGCTCGAGCTCGACTAATTTATATTATGTGTTGAAGAAAACAAAGTTCAAATAGAGCTCGGCTTGTTAATCACACAAGGCTCGAGCTCGTTTACTTCTTTTGAGCCCGTTTATACACAATTATACGTATAGACAATATATATATATACGTTTATATTTCTAGGGCTTGTTTAGGCTCGCGAAACTACTCGATCATTCTGTATAGAGCTCCGGCTCTAGCTCGATTATTAAATGAGCCTAACCTTAGGCTCGTCTCGAGTTCAAACTCGTTTAGGCTCGGCTCGTTCAAGCTTTTTATCAATTTGATCTCGAGCTTTTCCCAAACAGCTTGGCTCGTTTCTATCCAGAGTTCATCACTGACAATTACCTCTATCGCCATCATGAATGTACTTGTTTAGCTTCAATTTAGCGAGTTTTGACACAAAAGTCTTGCCTTTTAAAAAACTAAGATAATTATAAAAATGTATGTACATCAATAATTATTCAACAAACTAAGCTCATTATCGATGTCATGATGTAATCCATTATTGAACAAACATATGATCATACAAAAGTACAAACACGTTGAGAATGAG
>BQNB010181924.1:0-11079 GCA_026074375.1 Tanacetum coccineum
ATGTTTATTACATGCTATATGATTAAATGTGCTCATACAACTTAATAGGGCTTGCTGCAAATAAACCACCAAAACAAAATTACTCTTACAAAAATTCTGAGAAAAATTGTTTTTCTGTAAAAAATGGAAGCCAACAGAGGGCGGCCCCCTTAATTCATAACGGGCGGCCCCCTTATCTTTAAGAGGACCGCCCCCTAATTTAGGGGACCACCCTAGTGAATCATGGGTAAAACAATATTTTTCCTGCTTTTTGACCTTATTTTACCTAGTCTCAACTATCTTTGCCCAGAATGCTCGAACACAATTTGGAACAACCTAAACTAGTTCAAATTCATTCCTTTTTCAATCCATTCCCTTCCCATAAATCCCTTCTGAATGATCATCACCAACACATCATCCACCAAATCATACACTAACCACTATCAACATCCATGGCATCCACTAGAACTTCCATTTCCAAAGCCTCCAAGAGACCAAAAATCAACATCATACCACCAAAACAATTGTTTGTGGATTTAACCCAAGATGACACAAAAACTCTATCACCCAAACTTCAACTCTCATCACCTAGTGCTCCTAATGCATCTTCCAAAACACCATCAACCAAAGATACTTCTTCATCCTCAATTGACTACATACCCAAATCATCAACCTCATCAACATCACTTTCACCTAATGGTTACTTAAACCCATCAACATCTCCTCCTCCAAGAGTTTCTCCACCACCTCTAACTCAAGAAAATGCATCAATGGACATCACTCTCACCCTTTCACCAATTACCCCACTTGATGTCCAATTTAATACTCCATCACCTTCACCACCTATTGTTGGTCATCCCATTCCTTGGAACCTTCTTGAGGCACATGAAGATTCATGCTTGTGTTGCATTCACAATCGTACTCTCATATTTGGATTGAGAGATGAACTCCAATATATGTTTTCATATATTGAACACATGCTCTCACAACCACCAACAACCATCATCCCACCACCTCCACCATCTTCACCAAACTAAACACACTCTATGTTTTGGTTTCTTAAATAATTGTCCACCCATCATTTTGCAAGCAAGTCCTATAGAGATTCACTAGTTATAGGACTTTTTGTAGTTAAAAAAATTTCATGTATGTTAGCATGATATTTATTTTTCTTAAGTATGCATGAGTGTGGTTCACACATTATTTTAATTTTAATGGATGATTATTGTTGGTTGCATTACTATTATGCCATATTTTTCCTTCTTGTTTACTAAGCAATTCTCGATGACGCCTTTTAATTCACAAAAGAGAGAGAAATGAAATAAAACCTCACTAAATACTTGTTTAAAATAATTTTACATTAATGATGTAAATTTTGTAATCATTAAAAAGGGGGATATTGTTGATAGAAATAATGCCTAAAAACATTATTAATATTTTTCACATCTTTACGTTTTGATAATCACAAAATATAAAAACGTTCAACGTAAAATTAAACGTAAACAAGTAATTTGTAGTAAATTTTCATTTTGAAAATTATATCACTTAAAGGTATGAATAAATAAATTCTTAATGCATTTTATGATCAAAAGAAATTTTTATTCAACCTCACACTTTTATAAAATGTTGTAAATATTTTTAAAAACATTACAAAACATTTTCTACAATTAAAAAAAATGTTTTATTCAAAATAAACATTTTGAAATTCAAATTTTCAGACCTAAAACGGCTAGAAAGTTCTAGAAAATTCCCCCTACACAAAAGGACAAACTAGAGAGCGCCTAGTCTAGGGCGGCCCCCTTAAATACACGGGCAACCCCCTTATCTTTAAGGGGTCTGCCCACCTATTTAAGGGGACCGCCCATAGGTAGACGCTCCTCCATAATATCCTATAAATACTGGACTATTCCCCACTATTTTTTCACCTTTTGCACTCATTCTTTTTGATCAAAAATAGGCTACACATCTCATTAAAATCCTTTGATCATCTAATCATAAAGCTTTGTTTCCAAGTGATCCAAGCTCAACTTCTCAAGTGCAAGAGAAGAATACTTCCATCATCAAGTGAAGAAGTATTACACCTCAAGTGTGTATTGCAATCTTGTTGCATCCATATCACAATTTGTAAATCATTTGTAAATCTTGTAAAGTTGTGTAGTAGATAAATCTTTGTGATTGTTGTAAGTATAGTTGAATCTAGTGATTCATCCAAGTTGTAATAGTTAGGTGTGAAAGTATAAGTGAAGTAGTGAAGTAGTGAAGTAGTGGTCTGAAGAAAACTAAGGTGTGAAGAAGTTATGTAGTTGTGAAGTTGTGTTTTAAAGTCGTGAAAGTAGTAAAGAAGTTGTGAAGTCGTGATAGATTGGTTCTAGCTAAGATTAGAACTCGACATCTAGCTTAGTGTCAGAAATTGATATAAGCAAAAGTTGTGTACGGTTTTCTCCGCCATAAGGGAGTTTGTTGACATAGTGAAGAAAACTCTCGAGTTTGGTGCTCGAGGAGTGGAGTAGGGCGAAGAGGTGCTTCGTTACTGAACCACTATAAATTCTCGCGTTGTGGTTTGAATGTTCTTACTCTTATCTCTTGTCTTACTTTATTTGCTCATACTATCCTATTAATTGTTTAGATAAGTATATTGTTTATATTGTGCAAGTGTTGAATTCACATAAAGTCGAATCTAAGTTTTTGTTAACAAATATAAACATTAAATTAAAAAGCGGTAAACTATTCAACCCCCTCTCCCTTTTAGTTTTCCATAGATGTAGTAGGTTAGCATTAACTCTCATATGTCAAGTCCAATGTAACTTTGATGAGGTGTCATTTTATACAATTTTTCGAGGTCATTTAACCCCCTAAATTATGCAAATATGCCCAAAATACGTGCTTAATCATTTCTTTTTGTGTATTTAGCATTTGGGATGCTTTTGGAGGATAAACACGTGACTTGGGCTCAATTTGGGAAGAAACGGGACAAGATTGCAACTTTACACGAAAAAGCTCAAAGAAGTGCGCACAGTGTCTGGAGGCGGCTTCTGAATTTATTGTGACGCCGTCAGAACTTGCAAGAGAGGGCGTCAAGATTCTTGTGACGGCGTTAGAACATAACCGCCTCAATGAAGCCCTAGAAGATTCGGTGGAGCGATGGCGTCAAGATTCTTACGACGCCGTCGCGATCTATTTCCTATACATACAAACTCGTTTTTAGGGTTTTAATGTGGAACTTTTGGGATACGAACTTTATACTCAGGGCTCGAGTTTAGCAGCTGTTTAGGTTGTTTTTAGGGTTTAAAAACCCTCTTGTAGCAGCCTTTAACTCATGTTTTAATCAAGTGAAGTCCTTTGTCTGACAACGTATTTCAAGCTGATCAGTGTGATGCTTTTGACTCTGATTTTGATGAGGCTCCTACTGTACAGACCATGTTCATGGAAAGTCTATCATCAACCGATCCAATCTTTGATGAAGCTAGTCCATCATATGATTCAAACATTCTTTCTGAGGTACAAGATCATGATAACTATATAGATAGCATTGATGAGTATCATGAAGTACACAAGATGCAAAACAATGTACAACCAAACTATGTTGTTGACTTAGATGCTGAATATACGAGTAATAGTAATATTATTCTGTATAAGCAGTATGTGAAGGACAACGCAGTGCAAGTTGTACAAAGTAATGTATCTTCTGTGCCAAATGATGCTTTAATGATGATAATAAATGATATGCATGAACAGTCTGCCCAATGTGTCTTTGCAAATGAGCAGAACAAAGTAGTTAATGAATCATTAACTGCTGAACTTGCAAGATATAAGGAATAAGTCGAGCTTTATGAAAAAAGGGCATGGTTTGAATTAACTGAACAAGAATAAAAGATTGATGAACAAATGAGAATAATTATCCAAGACCGTAATGTTCAGGAAGAATTGTTGAAAAAGGAACTTCATTCTATTAAAATGCAACGTAATTCTACCATTAACCATAACAAGTTAATAAAAGAAGAAGTCACAACGTTGAAAAAGGATTTTAAACAAAAGAAAATAAGTACCTTGAAGAATTTCTTGACATGAAACAATTAAAAGAAAAGGTTGAAGATAAATTATACAAACAAGATCAGTCTCTTCAAATAGTACATATGTTGTGTAAACCAAAACCTTTTTATGATTAAAAAAAGAAGGTAGAAATAGGCTACAAAAATCTCTTATATCTCACAAAACCAAAGCAAGTTCAACCTGCTCTCTATAATGGTCATTAATTAGTCAAGACCACACATGCCCCTGCCACTATGCATGACTCAGAGGATACTCTAGAGTTAGCTGAGACAACTAGAATGAAAATGCTTGAGAAATCCAAAAGTACTATGTGGGTTGATAGTAAAATTAAGATTGAACCCCCCGATTATTCGAAAGAGAATTACCTTGCAACTTTTACTCCACCGAGACAATTGACCCCAAAACAGATATTTTGGTCCAAAGATGTCCATAAACATTTGACCAAGGTTCCGAAACCAAACACAACACTGACGGTGTATCCACCCAATACACCTGCTAAGCTTGTCCCTAGGGTTCTTCCAACAAAAAGTCAAGTGAAAATTAACATTTACACACTTATACAACTTTTTTTGGAATTTGATAAAACCTGTAAAAAGAGAATCACACCAACTGGTCTCACAAAAGGGGAAAGGGGTTTCGAACAAACAAAAGAATGTTATCTTACTGAGGTAAATCCATTTTTTAAAATGCTTAAAGAACATTTTGAAGGAATCCAAAAGGCTCTCGTTAAAGAAGTCAAAGAAATGAAAGAAATTTTTGAACAAATGGAAGTTGAGGTTGAACAAAATGTTGTGGACAAGCAATGTGCGGACATTGAAAGGAAAAATCTTCTCATTGAAAATAAGAATCTGATTGCTGACTGTTTGTCTAATGAATTGTTGTATAGTGTCATGAATGATGTGAATATTGTATCTAGATTTTTTGAATTGCATGATGCTTACACTGAAGAATAAGCACGATGTCTGGAACTTAAAGCTGAGATTTCTAAATTAAAACATAAGATTCAAAAAGATGATCATAGTGAAATGATAAAACATTTTTCCAACCTTGAGATAGATCACCTAAATTTGAAATTGAAGTATCAAAATCTTAAAGAACATTTTGGAAACAACAAATCACAACCATCTCAGGATACTCCTGAATTTGACACAGTTTTTGAAATCAACAAAATGAAAGTTTCTCTTTGAGGAAAGGACAACGCGATTAGAAAGTTGAAAGAGCAGATCTCTCAAATGAAAGAGAGACGTAAGATCGTATTCTTGACTTTAAGGCCTTAGGTTTTCAGAACATAGAGTTAACAGAAAAAGTCACTGCTCTTCAAGAACAAAATAAGCTTTTTAAGGCAGAGAATGAAAAAGTTAAGCAACATTACAAGGAATTGTATGATTCTATTAAGATAACGTGTGCTAAAACTATTAAAAATACAACTTCTCTATTAACTGAAAATGAGAAACTAAAGGCTCAATTAAAAGGAAAAATGCAATGCGTCACTATGCCTGCTGTCAAACCAAAAGTGCTACCTTTGGTATGTATGCAATCGATGTTGAACCAATCCCCCCTCGTAATAGGAATAATAAGGAAGTTTATCTAGATTATCTTAAACATCTTAAGGAAAGTGTAGAAACACTTCATGAGATAGTAGAAGAAGCTAGGATTGAAAAACTGTTGGGAATTATTGATTTGATGATACAAAAACAATGATACAAAAAGAATGATAAAAGAATGAAACAAGAAGGTGCTAATTCGACAATATGGAATTCTACAAAAGATGGAGGATTCTAAAAGATTTGCTTAAAAGATAAAGATCAAAATTAAGAAAAGATTTAGATTCCTAATACAATTAAATTTCCTTTGTAAGTCTTATGGACTCTATATATAAAGAGATCCCTAGACATTGTTTAGGTGTGTGTATCCTAGACGTCTAATGTGTGTTTAAGGTGTTTCAATCATGTAGTCAGGAAACACCAAGCGATCTCACCACTTGAGATCGTCTTAGCCCTAAGGTCAAGGTGTTCTTGATCCTTGTTATAGGTAGGTAACCGTTCTGTTCTGATCAAATAGAATTAGGGCTTGATGTGAATGTATAACCTTGTGAAAATAACATTGTTCTTTATTTATATTCCGCTGCGTATCTACATACTTTGTTATTTTCGATCCTAGGAGCTTAAACGATTCTTAACAATTGGTATCAGAGCCAAGTGGATCATGATCTAGGATCTACAAGGTTTTACAATCGAAGAAAGAAGATTTTGTATTCAAAGAAACCTAAAAAAAATTTGAAGATTTGATTTTTGGTATTTTGGTTTTCTGTATTTTTGCGATCACTTTCTACACAACTGTGGTATATTAAAAAAGAAGGTGGATATCTTATTCGTTTTATCGTTGGATTGTTAACAAAATTTTTATTGAAGGTTCTTTTACTCATAAAGCCATATTCTCAACTGGATGGGATCTCAAATCTGAGCTGTTTAAATTGAAAGATATGAATTTTTTTAAAATCTGCTGCAGAAAAGTTAAAGTTGGTATGGTTTTACTTCTCTTTCATCATTGTTTTTAATAGTGTTCTTGTTATTGTTATTGAAAGTTTTTCTTTGAACACTTGGGTATTAAAGAGAAGGTATTAAGGAATGAAGAAGATAAAGAAGTTTGTGAAAATTAGGGTTTTAATTCTTAAATCATTTTTTATGAAAACCCTAATTTCTAAAAACTTCAAAAGTTGATGATGAATACGAAGTGTAATCACAGTAAAGGTGATATGAAAGTGGAAGCTAAGAGTTCGAGTTTAAGTTCTTGTGGAAAGTTTATTGAAGTGGTTATCATGTTAATACTGATTGGAAGTTACTACTGCTTCATACATGGTTACTACTACTCTACAACAGTTAATACTACTCGAACAAAGTTAATGCTACCTCGTAGAAGTTAGTACTGCTTATGCATGGTTAATGCTGCTCTTACTTGGTTAATACTGCTTCTATGTTTTTAATACTGCTTCTACTTCATTAGTGGTGCTCGACAAAAGTTAATACTGTTAGTTAGTAGTTAATACTGCTAGTGTATTTTTACTACTGCTCAACCATTAGTGCTACTCTTTATTGTTACTACTGCTTGGTATCGATTACTACTGTTAGTCATTTTTAGTGCTGCTCTTCATGGATGGTACTACATGGTATTCGTTACTACTGTTGGTTAGTTATTCGTACAGTTCTTATGGTTGATTCTATTACTTTTGGTCAAGAGATGGTTAACATATTAGTTTCAGGGGAAGAATATGATAAAGTGTTTAACCATTTGGATATGTTACATGCACCACTTGAGTGGAAGGTTTTGATTCTTACTACTTCTAAGTCATTATTACTACTGCTAGTTTAAGTTTCTACTGCTTGAATTCATTTATCTTATTATGCGTCATGGAGGGTAATTTGAGACATTAGAAAGCTTGGATTAGAAGTGTAATAAATGGTTTGTAGTTGTAAAGATCAAAGTTGCATATGTTCACAGTCCCCTAATGGATAATGACAAAAAAGAGGAAGATATTACAAAGATGATATGATATGATTTGCAACTTATTAAGTGTGGTGGCATGGCATGGAACAAGAATTGATGACTTCATTGTGTTGAAGAAGTATCAACAAGTTCAAAGGAAATCTTAAGTTAAGGGGAAGATTGAAGATTGTTTCATTCATGAAAGATCAGATTTGAAGATGAAGATTGCTGAAGATTAAGCTACTATGGATAATCTTGGAATTACTTTACAGTTTGTGTTGTCATCATCAAATAGGGGAAGATTGTTGGGAATTATTGATTTGATGATACAAAAACAATGATAAAAGAATGAAACAAGAAGGTGCTAATTCGACAATATGAAATTCTACAAAAGATGGAGGATTCTAAAAGATTTGCTTAAAAGATAAAGATCAAAGATCAGGAAAAGATTTAGTTTCCTAATACAATTAAATTTCCTTTGTAAGTCTTTTGGACTATATATATAAAGAGATCCATAGACATTGTTTAGGTGTGTGTATCCTAGACGTCTAATGTGTGTTTAAGGTGTTTCAATCATGTAGTCAGGAAACACCAGGCGATCTCACCACTTGAGATCGTCTTAGCCCTAAGGTCAAGGTGTTCTTGATCCCTGTTATAGGTAGGTTACCGTTCTATTCTGATCAAATAGATTTAGGGCTTGATGTGAATATATAACCTTGTGAAAATAACATTGTTCTTTATTTATATTCCGCTACGTATCTACATACTTTGTTATTTTCGATCCTCGGAGCTTAAATGATTCTTAACAAAAACCATTAGATAATGCACTTGGAAATGCCTGCTTTTACACTAAACAATCTCAGGAACTGTTAGAATATGTGATTGGCACTTGTCCGAAAGAATTCAATAAAAGAGATAAAAAGGTTGCTACTACCCCTTTGAATAGGAAAAAGTAAGTTACTTTTAAGGAACCATGCGCTACTTCACATAATAACACATAAACACATGTTGAGCAACAGAACGTACAAAAGACTAATGTTCTTGTGATTCCTTCTATAGGAGTAAACCGTTTCACTGAAGCTAGCGGGTCAAAGCCAAGGAGCAATACAAAGAACAATAGGATCTTGCCAGCTAAAAGTGACAACAAGAAGAAAGTAGAAGCTCACCCTAGGAATAATAAGTCTAAGTTGAAACAAGAGAATCGTGTTGATTCTAGTATTAGCTCTAAGCGTACTATAATTAATTCGAATTCTAACTCTGTGTGCAAGACATGTAACAAATGCTTAATTTATGCCTATCATGATAAGTGTGTTGTGAAATATTTGCAGTCTATAAATGCCTTCACTGTTAAAACTATTTTGAGCAAGGTTAAGCAAGTTTAGAAAGCAACAAGGAAACTATTTTCCAATGTTGGTTATCAATGGAAGCTCACTAGAAGAAAATTCACTTTAGGAGAACAGTGTCCTTTAACTAGGTTTACTAAATACAAAGTAGTGCTTGTAAAGCAACCTGAACACGTTAGTTATAGTAACATTGTGATCACTGAGAGATTTAGTAACAATTCTCAGCAACCATTAACTAGATACAATTGTAAAACCAAACAGGAAAAGGCAATTTCCAATGGCATACCCACTACAGCTGAGACATAGTCAATCGAAGCTTCTGTGCAATATACTACTATTTCTGCTAACCAACAGGACCCCAACAGAAATTGGGGATCCATCATACCAAACTCTCCATTTTTGTCTGTTTTCAAATACAGGTCATACAGATCGTCCTTTGGTATTTGGATTCAGGCTGCTCAAAACATATGACGGGGAATCGCTCACGGCTCAGGAATTTCGTAAAATAGTTCATCGGGACAGTTAGATTCGGGAATGATCATTTTGGTGCTATCATGGGTTATGGTGATTACATGATTGGTGACAGTGTGATCTCCAGGGTATATTATGTGGAAGGACTTGGACACAATCTCTTTTCTGTAGGGAAATTTTGTGATTCAGATCTTGAAGTTGCATTCAGAAAACATTCGTGTTATATTAGAAATGAAGATGGTGTGGATTTACTTAAAGGTTCTCATGGCTCAAATCTGTATACTATCTTTGTTGAAGACATGAGGAAGTCCTCCCCAATCTGTTTATTGTCCGAAGCCTCCAAGAACAAATCATGGTTATGGCATCGTCGGTTAAACCATTTGAACTTCGGTACCATCAATGATCTTGCACGAAAAGATCTGGTAAGAGGCCTACCAAGGTTGAAGTTTGAGAAAGACCATCTTTGCTCTGCTTGTTAACTAGGCAAAAGCAAGATGTATACCCACAAACCCAAATCTGAAAACACCATTATGGAAGCCTTACATACCCTTCACATTGACTTGTGTGGACCAATAAGAGTGCAAAGTATTAATGAGAAGAAATACATTTTGGTCATCGTGGATGATTATTCAAGATTTACTTGGGTTAAGTTTTTAAGATCAAAAGATAAAACTCTAGAGTTTGTTATCAAGCTTCTAAAGCAAGTACAAGTTGGTCTCAATAAAAATGTTAGATACATCTGAACAGACAATGGCACATAACTTGTTAATCAAGTTCTGACTGACTTCTATGAAAGTGTCAGCATTTTTCACTAAAAATCAGTTCCAAGAACTCCTCTGTAGAACGGCGTTGTCGAAAGACGAAATCGTACTCTTGTGGAAGCTGCTCGGACAATGCTGATATTTTCAAAAGCTCTAATGTTTCTATGGGCAGAAGTTGTTGCTACTGCTTGTTACACCCAAAATAGATCTCTAATTCATACTCGGCATAACAAAACCCCATATGAGCTTATACATGATAAGAAACCTGATCTTAAATTTCTTTGAGTTTTTGGTGCTCTTTGTTACCCTACAAATGACAGCGAAGATCTTGGAAAATTGAAAGCAACAACAGATATTGGGATTTTCGTTGGTTATGTTCCCAATAGGAAGGGTTATAGAATCTACAACAAAAGAACCCGACGAATCATGGAAACAATTTATGTGCAATTCCATGAGCTGACTGAGCAAATGACTCCTGTGCACATCAGTACAAGACCCGAGCCTATTTTGTTGACGCCTGGACAAATCAGTTCAGGGCTCGTACCAAACTTGATCCCTACAGCTCCTTATGTACCACCAACTAAAAAAGATCTGGAGATTTTATTCCAACCGATGTTCGACGAATACTTAGAACCCCCTAGTGTTGAAAGACCGGTACCTCCTGCTCCTGTAGATCAAGTTCTAGTTGTTTCAGCCGGTACACCTTCTTCTACAACAATTGATCAAGATGCACCGTCAATAAGTCATTCACCGTCATCCTCCGTAGTACAACCTCCTATCTTACATCAAGGTGTTGCAGCTGGACCCACAATCAAATACAATCCTTTTGCTCAAGCTAAAAAAATCCCTTTGTAAATGTCTTTGCTCCAGAACCTAGTTCTAAAAAGTCATCATCAGGGGATGTTAGAGTAGCTGAATCCACTCAAGTTATTCAACCACATAATCATCTCGGAAAATGGTCCAATGATCACCCATTGGATAATGTAATCGGT
>BQNB010181926.1:1815-12546 GCA_026074375.1 Tanacetum coccineum
TTACATAAGCAGTATTAACCAGGTCTGGCAAAATTAATACTGCTAGTGCAAGTGTTAATACTGTTGTCAGACCAGTTAATACTGCTGGCTCAAAAATAACTGTGAATCATCCTAGACCAATATCAAATGCTTACAAAAAGGGATATTTACAAGTCACAAGGCCATTTAACAAGTATTCAGCAAACAAAAATAGTATTTTTAATAAAAAGGTTAATACTATCAGGGTAAAAGATACTACTGCTAGGGATAGAGTAGTAGTAAGTGAAAATAAGAAAGGGGTTAATGCTGTTAAGGCCTCAGCATGCTGGGTTTGGAAAGCCAAAAATAGTAGTGCATTAAATACTTTCAATAAATATTCTAACATTGATGCACGAGGTAGATCCAAGTCTATAATGGCTTGGATCCCCAAAAGAGCTTAATTCTCTTATTTTATGTGCAGGGCAACCCACATGATGTGTCGTTGTATAGGTGTTATTTATGATTATTAGATTTTACATTTATATTTAGCCGACTAACCTAAAGATAACACTTTAACAGGCAGATTACCTGGTCAAGATGTAGCTTCAAGGTAAGTAGGGTGTCGAACACTAAGAGTAAGAGTTAACCTATTATTCTATCGGTATTTTATTCTATCTACATTAGTCTAATTACTGGTTAAACCTATGTTATACATATTTACTAGAGGTAAAAGGGAGGTTTTTAGCTTGAGAGACTGGCATAGGTTTATGGTGACAAATATCAATTCTAAGCACAATACACACTAAAGCAAATAAACACAAGACAAAAGAGCAGAACGAGCCAAATAATAGAAAACTGTATTAACCATGTTAAATCTAATTAAATGTTGGTTTGATTAATTAGTTCAATGGCTGCTTATCTAGAGGCAGCATATCATTCTTAAGACTTAGGTGGTACTTCTTCCTAAGACCTAGACACGAACAATCCTATCACGATTAACGCATCCGCATAAAATATCCTATAGTTTAATTATAATCTACCATAGGGAATTAAAGCAGTGGTGATCCTATTAATACCCTAGCCCATCGGGGCTTTACCCACTTATTGCTTGATGTTGTTTTATACACCGGTAGTCCACCACCAAAATCAATACCAATTAATAAATGAATAATACTGGTTAAATAATTAAAAGGTCACCTGTCGGTCAACTAAGCTCATAATCAAAGAGTAATGATAAGGTGTCATTTGTGATCCTATTGGTCTGGGCATATAGAACATAACATGGAGAGCCATCCCGGCATCTAGGTTACTGGTTAGGTCTCCCTAGACCCAGTTGAATGATAGGTTGCATGTACAAGCACATAAACAAGTATAAGGCGATAAACATAATTAGACAACAACAATAAATTAAGCAAAGCCAGATTAAAACAAACCAAACATTAAATCTTCATTAACATGGCTAATACCCAAGGGTATTAGCCTACAATCATTGTCATTATTACAAACGTGATCAAACAATTAAATATTAAATGATTAAGAAAGTAAGAATTACACGATGTCTTCTATGGAATTAGGAGTAGTGCTCGACCTTGGCTGCTCTTCTTGGCTTGAAAAATTCGACTTTAGTTGTATACTATACAGAGAATGTGATATTGCACACTAAAACTCGTTTTTGAGTCTTGTATTTATAGTGTCTGAAATACGCTTGGATACGGCGTATGGGGATAAGTAGATACGGCGTATAGGGGTTAATTTCCTTGGAGTCCGCGATAAGATCAAATCAATTAAGATAATTACCATCAATCATATTAAATGCGTATCTTTGACTGATGAACAGCTGTGCATACGGCGTATTGGTTGTAGTGGATACGCCGGATCGGGAATTGATCATTTATCTTCATTGCTGGATACGGCGTATAGGTGCAGAAAATAGTATTTTTCAAATGTCTTCGTTTAAGCTCTAGAATTGCACCTTTTTTCTTCTTCTTCACAAGTGACTCCATAATTACTGCAATTATAAACTTTAAGCAATTAAGTACCAATATCTTGCAATAATTATATAAAAGTGGGTAAAATACATGGGATAAATGACAGTAAAGTATAACGTTATTTGATGATATCAGTCTGCATGAAGCTTCCACTTTGGCGGTATCATCTGATGATCATCAACTCACGTAAGAATTCTTTTAACAGGCAATGTAAACCATCTGAATAACTTTTACAAAGTTATCCCTATAAGTAATGACAATCTATTGGTTAATTTTCAGTATATGAGGGATTCTTTCTTTAGACGAATGATGAAAGGAAGCCGCGTCAAGACCAAAAACACAAGAGGAAGTACAAATTGCGCCCACTGATCTCCTCCCATAAACTTCTTTTTTGAGTAATCTCATGCACGGTTACCTACTATTTTGAATCTTGATGGTAACCAAATAGAACCTCTATGACTTTTGCTGATTTTTTTGTTTGTGCAATGAAATCAGGGTCAAAAAGACTTGAAAGAACTTCATTGGCATACACAGATTCCTAGAATGCTTATTCCTACAGCTGCAGAGGGTTTCAACATCTTAATTCCTTCAATTATCGAAAGTAATCTTCATGCAAATAATGCTGCTACTTAAACGCCATGATATCGCCTACTTAAATACGAACCCAAATTGATTAACTGAATGTCGTTCATGTTTTCTTAATGTTATGATTTTTGTTACTTCTATTTATTAATGTATGTGTTTTTAATGTGTTAATATGCAATTTATCTTTCTTTTTCAGGAGCAGACTTAAGGTACGGGTACTGCGACTGATACACCTTGAATAGCTATTAGAGTGGGTTTTAGGTGCATTCTTAAAACAATTAAACTTTCATAAATTGGTGTTCTTTTTTATGATATTTTACTAAGCGTGGGCGGTATGTAAACCTTGAACAGCCATATCATCATATGCCTCCACATGGGTACATGGCATCAAATCCTCAAGTTCACCCTACATGTGGGGGGTTCACGTACTATGCTTTAAATAGTATCTTTTTCGTATTGTACTACTACCTTCTCATTCCATACATTATTAAAATCTCAACACCAACAGGGGAATATTGGCAATTGATGAACTTTGCTACATCTTTATTATTCGTTTTGTGATCAGTTTTGATTGCATCTTTTGAATTTATATTCAGATCTGATAACTGTAACCATAAGATGTTCTTCTTATTGTGCCTTTGCGCATATTTTTTCATAATTTATTTTTGAACAATCTTAGTCCATTTGGAGGTTGCGTTGTTTGTGATTCAGGTCAAGATGTTCTGTGGTTCAGCAAGTTCGTTGTTCTAATAGCAGATTCTTATAGTCGCGGTCTTTTTTCCAGCAGCTATTTCATGGTCAGGATGTTTCTTTCGGTGAATGGTTCTTTAAATGTGTAGGTACATACGAACCCTACTACTCAAAACCCTAATATCATTCATTGTTATCATCACAAATGTATTCTTAAGCACTAATATTTCAAGCCTTAAGTGACAGGAATTGAGATGAGTGATGACTATGGAGCTTTGCATCTTTTTTTGCGATAACTATCTCGCAAGAGTTAAGTGAATATTAGAAAATAGTTTTATGAGTTGAGTTCACAGTTTTAAAATTTGGACATGATCAAATCTTAGTTTAAATGGTCTATAGTTTCTTTGTACCATTTTGTTTATTTTGTTGCGTTATTTGTTTCAGATCACGAACTGCTGTTGCTCCTTTAGAACGACTGAAAATTCTTCTTCAGGTAGGTCCTATATCTATTTGTTTTATTTTGTTTCCAAGAATTAGTTAAATCTATAATTATCATTCATCTCACAAACGGCCTTATAACTAATCTCTATAAAAATGGCATTTTGATCTTATACTCATAATGTCTAGAAGGTACAGTAAAACATATATGTAATCATATAGTCCTAATGTCTAGAAGGTATAATAAAACATACATGTAATGATATACTCAACATACTTGATTTACTTTATTTGCAGATTGACCTTTTGTTATGTTATGTTTCTAAAAATTTAAATACAGTCTCACTTGCCCAGATTGACCAACTATATATGGTGACTTAGTCTTTTCTCAACTGTATAAGTTCTTCTCATGTCTAAAGTATGTGGCAATTTAATATTTGATATACTTGAGCGATTTATAAGGCACACCTTATACCGTGCGAGTAATCTACGTAACTATAAAAGCTATGGTCAGGTGTGTTTCTTTTCTTGCACTATCTTCTATAGTAAATTATCTACAAAGAAAGAATTAATGCAACTTCTAATTTCCATTATGATTTAATTATTTAACTTTCGTTTATTCATTCAAGGTGATTGGGGCAGTTCTTAATTCATTTGGAATTTCTGGCCAGGCCCCCAATGAGTGACATGTGCCAACAAACCAAATAATGCCATTGACTTGTGTTCTTCATCCTTTTTATTTTAAATTTACTTCGCTACATTAAACTAAATGTTGTATGTAATTTGTCTATGTTTTACATTTCAGTATTCATAGTGCAAGTTTCCTAAGAAAATGAAACAAGAGCAATTATTGATAGTCACGGTTTAAACAAACTGGGAAACCCATACCCCCTCCCTATCCCCCCAGGAGCACCTGCAGTTGTACCTAGGCGTGCTACGGTAGGAATGTGTTTTGAATCTCCTTGGTATAATTTTTTAGTAAAGTCCGTATGCAGTTATTTAATTTTTTAATTTGCTGGTTATTGTATAACGTGTTGCCAATTCCTGATTTCTTATACTTAATTTCTGAGTTTATGGACCGCATGGAGAGAGCATTATTACCTATTGCCAAGATTGATGCCCTCTGGAGAAGGCTAAGAATGTCATAAATCCTACCTATGTAAGGGTCATCAATTGTATAAATTAATAAAGATGCTGAGCCAATATGGTTGGCATAATGCATCAAAATCTGTAACAAAGAGGCCTTACTTGCAAGTTACAGGTAATAGAATATGTTCGTACTTAGCATTGATCGATTCATGGTATTGTTTGTCTTTCATATTCTTCCTTTATTTGCTTGTTATAAGCACCTCCTAATATAATTTTTGGTACCACTATTTAATGCAAAAATTCTTTGTATGATAGACAGAGATACAAATTATTGACCTATATAGTTTGTTTATGGGTGTGTTTAGTTGCAGTCAGGGGTTGTTTGGATTGCTGATATAAATTATATTCACGTTGCCCATTGTTCGTTACAAACATTACCATTGCATATCACGTACTTCAGCAGCTATTTAGAGAAACTACTTGAATTGAAAGGGGATGGTCTCTTTCACGTATTGTTTCTTCTAGAAATCCATACAGCCATTAACATTATCTATCCAAACAATCATTTATATCAGCAATCCAAACAACCCCTGACTGCAACTAAACACACCCATAAAACAGTCATACAAACACCATCTTACAACAACATAACACACTCTTAACATAGTAACCTGTTACTTTCTTTTTTCAGAAATAAAACACCCCAAATATAAGCCATCGAAATAGCCATTTAGATCAGCAATCCAAACAACCCCTAATAGCAACTAAACACACCCATTTAGATCTTATCTTTTTTTGTCTGCTATATTCTTGACCAATACTCTGGTTGTTAATATACGAGTGCATAGCAAGTAGAATACTCGATCTTAAAGAATACTCGAGCTTAGCAACATGAAAAAATTGTAGTTTTACCAAGCCTGTAACACCACCTGTAACTTTTGTTGACCTTTATTTATCTGCTCATAAAATGTTAATTTCAAGTAACATTTTCATATGCTCATGAAATTCCAAAACATTCGATTGACCTTTGTTCACCTTTTAGTTCAATAACATTTGAAGGCATCTAAACCAGAATGGGGAAAGGATTAGAAGAAGGAAATCAACACAGGAGTAAGTTTTAAATAAATGAACCAGAAATATGGAAATTGTCCTATAGGTAGAAAATATGACAATTAATAAATGATTTTCTGTAAAATTAATCGTGAGTTTTTTTTTAAAATCTAATGATTTAAGGGCTGTTTTTTTGGCAGCAGAAGAAGCAATGAAAAAAGTACAAATGAAGGTCGAGGAGAAATATATGTGGGAAATAGTTTGCCCCTTTGCGGTGTCAGACGGAAGGTAAACTTCCTCGCACTCTGCAATTTCTTCTCCATTCTCATACTTTTAACAATTTCTTCAATATAGGGATGTTGACATAATCTATGATATTTTGTATCTATGTTTACTACATACTGTTAATGGTTCAAAGGCATATAGTGTTGCAGTTGTTGTTGCTACTACTAATAATTTGCCTGGGCGAGAAGATGAGAAGATTAAGCTGCAAACACACTCTTATTGTTGCATTGACTATGTACAGGTTTCTGCCTTTTAGTGACTCTTTTTAATTATTTATAACAGTTGATTTACATTTGTTTTTTGATTTTGACCCGATATGAATCTACTAGTTAACTCTTAAAAGGGTCTTTCTAGATACAGTTCTATTACATATTTACATACAATTTTATTACAGATTTACATCTGATTAATGAATCTCACATAGTTACTTTTGAAACGCACATCCAAACACACATCCATGTTTACTAATTTTTTTAATGGTTTGCATATTCGTTGCAACATTATCTTCATGCTTATGTATATCGATCAATACACATGTAAATAACAAGTTAGATACAACTAAACCCTATGACATATGTTGCTGATGTTGAGGTAGCGTTTTAAAAGAGTTCCCATAGTGATAAGCTGAAAGAGGAATCCACTTAACAAGAAACATTATCTAAGTGCATTCTTATTGCAAGTTTTTTCAAGTAGGGGAGACACTTTGCTTTTTATTCGTCATTGTGTTCGACAAGGAGATATCGTGTTTACTATATGTTTGCAAGAAACAAAACTCATGTCGAACGCAACTTATTTTTATATAATTTTGTACAATGTGTTAGTTTGGTTATTTTAAACAAACTCATGTACTAATTTTTTCTACTTCTCAGAAACGTGACACACCTCACGAGATGTGGTTTAGTTCCAGCCCTACTACAGTATACCAGTTTTCTCCTACGGGCATTTATATGTGACATTGTGGCCTTATCAAGAGTGAAGATCAAGAAATGAATTGAAAATTATGACAAAAACTATACAAATTGCACTACGAATGTGTAAACACGACAACCATTAGAACTAAACAACAAACATTGCGTAACTAAACCATTTTGCTTCGTTTATGGCTAACTGACCTCGACACTCGCACTTATTAAGCCAAATTGACAAAAACATTTTCTTGAAAAAATTATCTTAGCAAAAACATAAAACATAAAAATTAGGAATTTGAAACTGTAATGACGTGATAGTCGCCGGAAAAAACAGATCCACCAACACCTTACATAACACTTTAATATTGACCGGACCAAAATACACCCACCCATAAATAACTAAACCGATTTGATCCTTTCAGGGCGAACTGGACTCGACAATCGCAGTTATTAACCAAACTACACAAACCTTTTCTTAAAAAAATTACTGAAACGAACCCGCCCGTCGAGCGGGTTACGTAACTAGTATATATATATATATATATATATATATATATATATATATATATATATATATATATATATATATATATATATATATATATATCAAAAACCGGGTTGACCCGGGTCACTTCAAACCCGGCGGGTCTAATCGGATTTCGAAAATATAAAAAACGGTTTAATTTGACCTATTTTTTCAATCAGAACCGGTTGAACCGAGTTTCAAAACATTATGTTTAATCTTCAAACCATCAAACTTTTATTATTTTTCGTTTAGAAGCATAAACTTTTTTTACACTAAAACTATTTTCCACTAAAAAATTTCCGACGCTATGTGCGGGTATTCGCCTAGTAATAGAAATGTAATATTATAACCACAAACAAAACATACAAAAAAGGCATCTCAAATCTCAAACAAGATTATTGAGGAGAAAGAGACCCAAGAGAAATAAAAGCTCCCTGCACAACACAGAGGGAATAAAATAAAAATGACAACAACAAAAGGAAAAAAATACAACTTGAACCTAGCCAAAAGTGCATAAGCCCAATGGACCACTAAAGAACCCAAGCCCCCATCTTTTTTCAATCCAGTGAAATAAAAAACAGAACAAGGGTGACTAAACAAACACTATAACGAAACTCAATAAGGGGCAAATTACCATAGGAAACATTATCAGCAACATACTTTGAACCACTTGCAGACGGATGAATTGTAGCAACCACAATTTTAGAGCACAAAATGGATATACTTGCAGCTGACACATATATTGCAGAACTCAATTCAAATACTTGCCGAACCAAATACCTTGTAAAACCAAATTTTAGACACTGCCAAAATCAGTACACAAACAGCCATACCAAACCTAGCATCAAACAAAATTGGGAAACACTTTGCAGAAACCGAATAAATACATAACCAAACAACAACCCTGAGACGAAACTTCCATCTGACCTCGCCCATTATAGCACAAAAAAAAACGAAACTAAAGGGGCGAACACCTACCGAAGTCCCCGACACAGTATGGGTCATAAACCTTACATTGTTACCGAATCAATTTTTATATTTCTTGGATCTTCGCACTATCATTCGGAAGCTTTTAGTTGAATAACTTGCACAATTTTATAGTACTTGAAATTTTATTATCAAACACACGAGCATTTCTTTCTTTCCAAATGAGATACCCGAAAGTCCAAATAACCGCTTACCAAACACGAGCTAAAGATTCTAATTTAAGAAATGCAAATTATTGGTCCCTCATTTTTAATAGCGGGTTGATATGCACACCACACAAAGTGATGTGCACACCACAAAAATGCATATGTGGTGTTGTACCATATGCATCACACATGTGATTTTGTGGTTTACACATCACTTTGTGTGGTGTGCATATCACCTCCCTTAATAACCCAAAATTGATTGACAAAGATTCTAATTTAAGAAACCAATGTTGGTGAATAACAAAAGATCTAAAATTCATACGCACTTTCCTCGATGGGCTTAAAGAAACAAACTTTAGAAATACAGGGCTACTTTGTAAGCCTATTAAGCCCGAAATCCCACATGCACGAAAATGAAAAATGATATTATATACAACACATATGCCCATATAAGAAAAAAACAAACTATTAAATATGAGACCGAAAAAATAAACCCGCACAAAATTTTAAAAAATAAAATAACAATGGCCTGCAACTACGCGCGAAAAATTAGCGCCCCGCAGCAACGCGCGGGTAATCCTGCTGTTAATCAAATTAACTACACTAACCTTAAATGCAAGCTAGAATTGTGGTTCATACTTAAAACTTATAATACCAAGATAACAATTTCGTAAGGTTCTAGATTTGATAACTAGAATGTTGGACCATAAAACTTAAAAATAAAACCCATCAAAAGAAACATACATGAAGAATTAACGATCAAAAGTGTCGGGTAATAATGTTTATCAAATAACAAAGTTTTTGATAATGAGGTAAAATTAACTTCAATTTTCACATTGTTAAGGTATCTAACATGTCAAAATGTTTTTTTCTTCTTCACTTTTTTCATATTTTAATAAAATAAATAAACTAAAACCCATACACTCGGACCCAAAGCATCTAGACCTAACCCATTCAAACGTATGTAAAAATAAAAGCAGCCCTTAATTATAAAAAAAGAAAACTAAAGAAGAAACAAAGGTTGAAACCTGGGAGGGAGAAATCGTATGAATCATGATATATGATAGACGAATGTCGAATGCGTTACAAACAGAAAATTTAGAATATAGAATGTATTTTGAGGCCCCTATTATCCTTTGGGCCATATACAAAACCCAAATAAGGGCCAGAGGTTTATATCTCCGAAGCCCAATTTTAAGAAATAGAATCAACCCCCTTCTTTTCTAACTTTTCCCTTTTTAACTCCTAAAACAAAATTTTAGCATAAGCTTATTAAGTATTAAGTGAAATTATTGGTGGTTCATGACTTTGTTATCCTAGAAAGGATCAATTTACAAACTAGTTTTGGAATGTGTGATATATGATTAACGACACGAAAAATGGTAAGAAGTGGAGCTAAAACGAAGAAAAGCTACTACTGGAGAATAATACGACGTTATCCTAGAAAGGATATGTCTGCATTTTTTTTAAATGCAGCCAGGTAATTTTCAGATTTTTTTCTGGAATTTTTCCCAAAAAAACCTACCAAACATCAAACCTGTATAAACACAATATAGACTCTATCCAAATACATCACAACTTGTACTAAAACAAAATACAATATAACGGATTAACGCATTTGATCTAATAAAGCTAAATCGTCCAAAATACTAATTAACACAATTTACTCTACAAAACGGGACTTCCTAGTCACAAACCTTGCATTATCCGCAAGATACAAGTCAATAATCAACTAGATAACATGTACGGGGAAACAAATGTTTACATAAGGGTTGCCAATATATAGCTGAAGAAACAAAATAGCATACTAACCCATATATATATAACATCTCTAACTATTGTCATTCTCCTCATCCTCGTCGCCGTCCTCATCGTCGCTTGGCTCATCTTCCCCGCACCTGCCACTCCTGCTGGTGTCACACCCAGCCAAGGCGGAAATGCGAGGCGTAAACAAGAATGGATATCATCACAACACATGGTGTCTATATAGAGAATACTAAAATGAAAACTAAAGTAAAGCAAAGACACAAAGTGTCATAACAATACCCAAAACCTAATGGTGTCTTTATTAATAAGAAAGA
>BQNB010181927.1:0-12546 GCA_026074375.1 Tanacetum coccineum
GGTTATTCATTTAAACAACGTTTGGGTTGTCCAGTTCATGTCGAAATCTACAAATTTGAAGATTTTCTTGTAAGTTTTCAAATTTAAATTTCATTTGTTCTTTTGGGTTTATTTTAATGCATAGATGTTAGTTGTATAAGTTGATCGTTGTGAAAATCAATTTTTGGAAATGAAATGGATGATTTAAGGGGTGTTTGGTTCATGTGGTATAAAAAGAGAAAAAGGGTTTTTTGTAGTTTTGATGTTGTGGTCGTGATGGTTGAATAATATATGATGCGAGAATGCTTATTTTTGATAGTAGCTTGTATAGCTTATTCGGACTTATTTTTAAGCTATTTCTTGGCTTATATCGGCTTATGTGCCACGTGTACTTTCTCAAAATCACTAGGAAAGTGATTTTGATTATTTTTGTGTTATGGCATATGTTGTGGACTATTTTTGAGGCTTATGGTAGTAACCAAAAGCGATACGTAGCTTATTAGCTTATTTTCTAGCTTAATATGCGTATTTTGGAGTTTATGGACTCACGGCCAATAAGTCTATTTGAGTCGCGGCTTAATGGGAGGGCTTATTGTGGTCCGGATTATTTTCTACTTATAAGTATATACTTATATATGTAAATGGACCTTGGTTTTGGACTTGGATTATATTTTGGACTTATAAATGTCCTAATGGACCCTTGTTGGGCCTTAAAGCCCAATAAGCGATATTTAGTAGTTATGAGAATTTTGACGGACTTTTGAAAGTGAAAATGTATAATGAAGTAAATAAGTATGATATTTAGGAAAAAAGTGTTGGTAAACGTTAGATTGAGATTTTAGAATTTTGTCGAAAAGTGTCGAATTTGTGAAAAATTGTTGAAAATAAGGTTTGAAACCTTGGAAAACGTTGTATAAACGTACGGGTCATGTCGAAATTTCGTAAAAAGTTTATACTTAGAAATTTTCTTAAAAACATGATTTTTGATTTTAAATAATAAAATAATATTTAATTATTTTATTTATTTAATAAATTCACTAAAAGAGAAAAATATAATATTATCTCGAAACTTCTCTAATGTGTTTATTATGAGTAAACATTTCATTTTCAACCGTATAATGATTATTTTGAAGTGTCTAAGTGTTACCGAATGGACTTGTCGAAATATATTTATAATTATTAATTATAAATAATTTAATTTATATTAGTATCTGATTTTCCTAATTAGTATAAGTAATATAACGTGGAATGAGATTGATATGATTGTGGAGTTAAGTCGTCAACCATCACACCACTAAACTGTTTTGGGTAATTGTACAACGCGTCTAAAACACTATGCATCAAACGTGAGGATTGTTTTGGAATTGGATGATTAATTGGGACATTAACTAGACTAGGTTTGTGTACGGGCCTCCGTGCATTGCTTGTAGAGATTGAGATTGGGTTGCTAAAGACTTTCTTGAGGTGAGTTCTCGTAGCCTCACTTTTACTGGTTTTTTCGTTGGGGGAAAATGATACTTAAATGTGTTTTGTAATGTTTTGAATTGATCTGTGTGAAATGTGATTTTATTTTTGGGACAAGTTATGTGCTTATGACTGCTATGTGAATATTCTGTGTGGTACTTGCATGTGCTGTGTTTGGCATGCAAGGTTTTGTGTGGTACTTGCATGTGTTGTGTTTGGCATGCAAGGTTCTGTGTGGTACTTGCATGTGTTGTGTTTGGCATGCAAGATCTGTTGTGTACGCCCTAATTTAGTTCTCCAGCTGGTAGGACCCTTTAGGTGTGTTAGTGATTTGGAGTTCACTCCGATTTTATTAATGGATTTGAGATATGACAAGCGGGATTGCTATGTCTTGGATTGTTAGCATATACTTCACTATCATATAGCACTATTGTCCACGTGTTGAATATATTTGCCACAACTTTTGGGTTTAAGGTCAAACCTACGAGCTCACCAACATTATTGTTGACGTTTTCGAGAATCATTTTCAGGTGAAGTGAAAGAGGAATAGTTTGGTGATGTGTGATAGTAGGCTTAGAAGTATCCCATGTAGATTTTCATGTGAAGTCTTGCTTGTTTATTTTATTCGGCTTTAGTATTTAGAAATTCTGGGTTATGTTTGGATTTAGACCCCTGTGACGGCTTTTGGATAATTGTAAGAGATTGTGGATTTTAATAGTGATTTGGGACATCACTCGAGTTTTTTCGAGGTTGATGGTCTTCATAACACTTGAAGTTTATATATTGTAGTTTTCTCTATTTTCTATCTTGTGTTATGATTGATCATTATGTTGCATTCCCGAGTTTCCGCCATTGTCGGGGTGTGACAGATTGGTAATCAGAGCCAAGGTTATAGAGAACTAGGTGGATTGGCCTAGACTATAACCTAAGATCCGTCGTTTAGTTACGTATATGATCTATGTGCGCGGTGTTCCACTTTTGGTGCATTTATTGTTTCGCGGGCTGATGATTTAGTTATGTTTGTCATTGAAATGTGTGAGCTCAATATTGAATATGACTGGGAAAGGATGCGAATATAAGTATAGTGGCTAACATAGTTTGATAAGCGGTATCGCAACTCACTCACACTAGTCTGTTGTTCACACAAATCGATGAGTGACCACCGTAGGGTTGTGTAATTGTGTAAATCAGTATATATAGGGTGGGGGAATAGTATATATGATAATATAGATATATATATAATATAATAAAATTATATATATATTATATATATATATATATATTATCTTTCCACTTACCTACGTTTGCCCAGAGTTCTCCCTCGTAAAGATACTGTCGCCATAAGGGATGACCCTAAGTGTATGTCGGCCTGCTAGCGCGAATCACTAGGAGGGGGAATAGGTGATCGATTGGTAGAGGTGGTAAGGGTAGAAGACCTAGGAAAGGTAATGATTAGCGGTTGATAAATTGTGATTGGTCTTGGAAATGACCCAAGGTATTGGAGCTAATAGGATTGTAAAAAGAGTCAATGGGGAATGTAGAGGGAGCCAATGCGGGATTACCCGACTGTTCTCTGTGAACATTGCCAACAATTATCAGACATCCTTACCTCGCCATGTTGTCTCAGGTTAGTAACCGAAGAAATGTTGGAAATCAGAATGTAATTTATTAATAGAACTTCAGGAGAACGTAGGAATATGATTGTGAATGAGCAACATGGAAGGTGTGGTCAGTGATAAGGAGTTCTTAGCTTGTAACGCCAAATAATATGATGGTAAGGGATGTGCTGTATTCTTACTCGTTGGATTGAAAATATGTAAGTCTGTGCATGATATGAGTGTTGTAGTGTTGACCAAAAAAGTGAAATATCCTGCTGGTTCATTGTGGGTAAGGCTTTAAACGTGGTGAAACACTCCGATCCCGCACGCAAAGCTGGGAAGTTGTTGTTATATTTCCAAGGAATAACTTAATTTTTATTTATTTTGAATGAAAAATGCATAACCAAGAGTTTTGTCCTAGTCATGAGATGCAAAAGTTGGAATCTGAGTTGTGGAATCACGCCATGGTCGGGGCTGGCCATGCTGCGTATACTGATAAGTTTCATGAGTTGGCTAGGTTAGTTCCACATTTGGTAACTCCTGAGAGTAGATAGATTTGAGAGTATGAGTATGGTCTTCCACCACAAATCCATTAGATGGTGAAGCAACGTAGCCCAAAGAACTTTACAAAAGGCGTAGTGCAGAATTACTGGTTGCACTGACTGATGAAGCGTTAGGAATGGATCAATTAAGAAGGTTGAGAAAAGAGGAAATGTGGGGGAACCTAGCAAGGATAAGAATGGTAGGGATGATAATAAGAGGACTAGGACTGGGAATGCTTTTGCTACTACTATAAACCCTGTAGGAAGAGAGAATACGGGTACTTGGCCCAAGTGTACCACCTGCAACACATACCATGCACCCGGTGGGCCTTGTCGCATATGCTACAACTGTAACCACCTGGGTCATTTGGCAAGGGATTGTAGAGGTGTGCCAAGGAATGTGAATCATGTGAATGCTAGAAACCTAACTGTTAGGGCATGTTATGAGTGTGGTAGTACCGACCATGTCAGGCCAGCTTGCCCTAGGTGGAATAGAGCACAAGGACCGAGAGAAAATTATCCAAATCAAGTTGCTGCTAATAACGGGGGTCAGGGTCGTAGAAACCAAGGGAACCAGGCTAGGGGTAGGGCATTCATGTTGGGAGCAGAGGAAGCTCGCCAGGATCCAAACATTGTGACGGGTACGTTTACTTTGAACGATCATTTTTCCACTACCTTATTTGAGCTTTGTGGCTGATAAAGTTTTGTTTCCCACTACTTTCATACCTCACGTTAGCTTAGAGCCCGGCGAATTTAGGTTTCGGATATAAAAAAAGGATGATTGAGATAGCTAGCGTGCTAGCTAGTAGAAGATTGATAAGGTTATTCAGTTGCAACTAGAAATCGAGGGTCATGGACTTTGACATAGGACTTGAATATCCTTTTTGGACATGAGTTTTGATGTGATTATAGGTATGGACTGGTTGTCTAATTATAAAGCTAAAATAATTTGCCATGAGAAGGTAGTGAGGATACCATTATCGGATGGCAAGGTGCTTAGAGTATTAGGAGAGAGACCAGAAGAGAAAGCGAAACTCTTGATGATGCTAGGCTAATGAAAGGAAACAAAAGAGATGTTGTGGTTAAGATATTTCTTGACTGTATTCCCGATGACCTATCGGATTACCGCCTATTCGGGAAATTAATTTCAAATTAGGAAGTTAATCCCTTGAGTAGCAACGCCGGTAGCAAAGTCTCCCAATCACAACCTTTTGAATTGGAGAGTTATCTGGACAACACAAAGAACTCTAAGACAAAGTTTTCATTCGACCAAGTATGGTCCTTGGAGCGCCGTATTGTTTGTTAGAAAAGGAACTTGTTCCTTTTAGGATTTATTGATTATATAGAGTGTTTTACAAACAAGGTTAACTATTAAAATTCGTTTATCCCACTTCCTAGAATTAATGATCTATTTGATCAACTACAAGGGTCACAGTTTTTCTCGAAGATATATCTTAGGTCTGGATACCATCAGCTGAGAGTACATGAGGATGACATTCCAAAGACTGCATTTAGAACTCGTTATGGACATTTTGAGTTCACTGTAATGCCCTCTTTGGTTGACTAAATGCACCAGCAATGGCATAGTAGATTTGATGAATAGATTGTAGGCCGTTATCATAGATAAGTTTTATGATAAGTTTTATAGACGATATCTTAATCTACTCTAAGACTCAAGAGGAGCATGTAGAACACTAAGGATAGTCTTGGAACTACTATAAATAAGGAAAAACTGTTATCCTTAAGTTTTTTAAAGTGTGAATTCTGCTAAGAGAAGTGTAGTTACCTGGGCATGGATAAATGTAATAGATTCATGTAGACCCTAGTAAGATTGAAGCTGTTAAGAATTGGAAAGCCCCTAGAACTCCGACTGAGGTTCGTTCGTTCTTAGGATTGGTTGGATATTACCGTAGGTTCATTGAGAACTTTTCTAAGATAGCTAAGTCTCTTAACTATCCTGACTCAAAAGTAAGACTTTCGATGCGGTGAGTGACATGAATTGGCATTTCAGACTTGAAAGGATAATTTATGTAATGGTGTCTTTCTAGCTCTCTCAATGGACCGGAGACTTATGTGTATATTGTGATGCGTCCCGGATAGACTAGTTTTGTTTTTAAATGCAAGAGTAAAGTGATAGCCTATGCGTCTAGGCAGTTGAAAATTCATGAGGAGAATTATACTACCCATGATTTAGAGTTGGGTGCAGTCGTGTTTGCACTTAAGATCTGGAGACATTATTTGTATGGACAAAGATTGTCCATCTATACGGACTATAAGAGTCTTCAACATATATTTAGTCAGAAAGAGTTAAATATGCGATAACGTCGTTGGATAGAGTTGTTTAGTGGTTATAACTATGAAATTTGCTACCATCCTGGTAAGGCGAATGTGGTGGCTGATGCCCTAAGTAGGAAGGAAAGAGTAAAGCCCAAGAGAGTTAAAGCTATGAATATGTTCCTTTAGTCGAGTATCAAGGATAGGATACTGGCGGCTTAGAAGGAGGTTGTGGATAAGTTTGCAGGATTGCAGAAAGGTTGGCTGAGATGATAGAACAAAGAAGTTGATGGAACATGTACACCTAGAATCGAATTATGGGTACCTTTCAAGGTTGAGGTGAGAACCATGATAATAATGAAGCCCATAAGTCGAAGACTCTGTAAACCCAAGTGCTCATAAGATTTATATATGATTTGGAGATATGTATTGTAAGCCTGTAATGAAAAGGATATAGTTGAGTATTTAAGTAAGTGTTTGACTTTTTGAAGGTTAAGGGCTGAGCCTCAAAGGCCATCTGGCTGGCTCCAGCAACTGAGATTTCTCATATTAAATGGGAAAGGGATAGCTATGGATTTTGTGACTAAGTTTGCCTAGGACTATAGCTGGCATACACAATCTGGGTCAGTTAAGGACCGAATGACTAAGATCAGCTTATTTGTACTAGCCTATGCGTGAGATTATAAGATGGAAATAGTTGGGCTAGATAGTATTTGAATGAGATAGTAGCTAGTCAGGTGTGGCCGATCTCGGATTATATCGTATACGTAATAGACGTTTCACCTCAAGGATTTGGCAGTCAATGCAACGACATTAAGGACTCATTTTAGACATAAGTACGCTTATCACCCTCAGTGATGGTCAAGTGACGTACTATTCATTAATTTGGAAGACATGCATAGAGCGTACGTCCAGGACTTCGGGGGGAAGTTGGGATGTTCATCTTCCCGTTGGTTAGTTTTCGTATAACAATTATTCTCATTCTAGATTGAGATGAGCTCCTGTTTGAGGCATTGTATGTAGAAAGTGACGTTCACCAATTAATGTGGGCTAAGGTGGGAGAAGTATGGATAGACCTGAGATAGTGCAAGACTACTGAGAAAGATCTCGCAATAAGGATAGATTTTAGGCTGTGCTGATCGTCAGAAAAGTCTGCTGATAAAGAGGGAAGCCTACAAGAGTTTAGTGTAGGTGACTATGTCTTGCTCAAAGTGTCGCCTTGGAAAGGTGTGGTACGCTTTGGGAAGAAAGGGAAGTTAGCACCTAGGTTTGTTGGACCGTTTGAGATTATTGAGAAAGTAGGCCCTGTGGCCTATCGGTTAGATTTGCCTGCGGAATTGAATGGTGTTCATGACACGTTCCATGTGTCAAACCTTAAGAAGTGTTTGGCTTATCCAACACTGAAAGTACCTTTGGATGAGATTCGAGTTGATGCTAAGTTGAATTTTGTAGAAGAGCCTATGACTGCTATGTGAATTATAAATTCACTAAAAGATGAAAAATATAATTTTTCTCGAAACTTCTCTAATGTGTTTATTATGAGTAAACGTTTTATTTTCAATCATATAATGATTATTTTGAAGTGTCTAAGGGTTACCGAATGGACTTGTCTAAATATATTTATAATTATTAATTATAAATATTTATTTATATTACTTATCTATTTTCTCTAAATAGTATAAGTATGTATTATCGGGGAATGAGATTGATATGATTGTGGAGTTAAGTCGTCAACCATCACACCACTAAACTGTTTTGGGTAATTGTACAACGCGTCTAAAACACTATGCATCAAACGTGAGGATTGTTTTGGAATTGGATGATTAATTAGGACATTAACTGGACTAGGTCGTGTGCGGGCGTCGTTGCATTTGCTTGTGTGATTGAGATTGGGTTGCTAAAGACTTGCTTGAGGTGAGTTCTCGTAGCCCCACTTTTTACTGGTTTTTTCGTTGGGGGAAAATGATACTCAAATGTGTTTTGAAATGTTTTGAATTGATCCATGGCGAATGTGTTTTGTTTTTGGGACAATTATGTGCTTTATGACTGAATGTGAATATTATAAGTGGTACTTGCATGTGCTGTGTTTGGCATGCAAGGTTCTGTGTGGTACTTGCATGTGCTGTGTTTGGCATGCAAGGTTCTATGTGGTACTTGCATGTGCTGTGTTTGGCATGCAAGGTTCTGTGTAGTTTGCCCTAATATAGTGCTCCAGCTAGTAGGCCCTTTAGGTGCGTTAGTGATTTGGGAGTTGCGACTCCGGTTTTATTATTGGATGTTGAGATATGACTAGCGAGGATGCTATGTCTTGGATTGTTAGCATATATTCACTGTCATATAGCACTATTGTCCACTGTTAAAATATTGGCACAACTTTTGGGTTTAAGGTCAAACCTACGAGCTCACCAACATTATTGTTAACGTTTTCGAGTATCATTTTTAGGAGAAGTGAAAGAAGAGTAGTTTGGTGATATGTGATAGCAGACTTAGAAGTATCCCTTGTGGATTTTCATGTGAAGTCTTGCTTGTTTATTTTATTCGGCTTTAGTATTTGGAAATTTTGGTTTAAGTTTGGATTTGGACCCTTGTGAGGGCTTTTGGATAATTGTAAGAGATTGTGGATTTTGATAGTGATTTGGGACATCACTCGAGGTTGTTCGAGATTGATGGTCTTCGTAACACTTGAAGTTTATGCATTGTAGTTTTCTCTATTTTGTATCTTGTGTTATGATTGATCATTATGTTGCATTCTCGAGTTTCTGCCATTGTCGGGGTGTGACAATACGTGTTGTACCATTTCCTAAAGATGATTAGGAAGAAAAGATGAATCGTTAGGTTAGAAAAGAGTTCAATACTTTCAATGAAGAAGCACGGTTGTCAATCGAACACTAGAAAGATTCATGGCATAAGACAATGTACAAGATCAGTCACAGAAGAATTGGAGATAATCCAGAAGAATATTTCTCCAATCACATGATAGTTGAAGTTGTCAGAGTTACTACTAAACAACAACACGGGCTTGATTATATAAAAAATTATTATGATGAGAGAAAATGACAAACCAGATAGATTTTATGAGGCTGACTTCAAGTAACGATACTGAAGATATGTGTTATCTTTGCTTGAACAAGAAGGTCAACTATCATGAAAACAAGTTGCTGAATTCTTTGATGATGTTCATCAGGAGTCGTGTAATCTGGGAGAGAGTTCATGACTTTTAACTGGGAATAAAGCTACCAGATCAAGATCAATTTAACCACACCAACGTTGATATTTCCTGGTATTGAGGCATGTGATACTTACTCTATTATAGATTAACCAACTACCGGTTTAATTTACTTAAACAACAAGAATGAGAAAAGGGTTATAGATTTGATTGATATATTAAAGTTTTGTGATGATACGCTTGAAAGAGTTTTGAAGGAAGTTAAGCTGAAGATTTATGAGACTGAGTTTCTAAAGAAGGCTTCACTGCTAGGTGAATTAGACCTTGACATAATAAAAGCATATGTAAGAGAAATAACAAAGCGTCTAAGCCATCGTGAGCAGATGAGAAGATGGGATTCATTCGTGAATGGAAGACCAATTCTATCGAAGATGCAGCATCACTAATAAAATCAACCCTTAGGGGAGATTGTTAGGATTAAAAAGATGTTAATTATTTAACATTGTTTCACATTAATAAATTTCCTAAACTAAACATCAGAGCTCTGGAGGATAAAAATGAAAGCTTGCCATATTAGATTACACAGAAAGAAGAGATGGGGAGAGTGTGTGTTTTTTAGAGAGAGAAAGGAGGAAAACACACAGTTGTTGGCAGGTTGACAGTTTGAACTCCACATACTGTTTTATGAGTTAAAGCCTACATAGACAATACTTTTTGCATGTTAAGAACACTTAAGTTAAATCCATTCTTTATGCATGATTTGCTTTGTGAAAAGATAGCCTGGGTTTTTAATATTGTATAGTAATAGATATGACAAATGGCCTAGTCAGGTTAGGTTGGACCAACAATGGACACATATTTTCTTCAGTTTCTTAAATAAGCTGTGTTTTTTAATGAGTAAATATTAACCATAAGATTTCACTAACAAGAGACATGATCCGGAGGTCGGAGAGGATAGAAATAATAAGTTGCCATGTTATTAGAGAGAGAAAGGAAAGAGTGTGTGTGTTTTCTAGAGAGAGAAACACCACACACTTATGAGACCAATGTTTATCCTCACCCCTCCAAGGAAATATAGAAGGGATATATATAGCTCGGGACACAATCTACTTACTACACTTGACATTTCTAGTCCCTGCATGTTCGGCTAATGTAAACTAATGTAATTCCGTATTAGCCAACATATTTTAAAGCTAACAATCTTCCCCTAATATGTGGGCATACATAATTACTTACAATTTTCCTAACAAGTACAAATACAACATAATGAAATGACATCCAAAGCGCTTCCAATGCTGAAGATGTCATCTTTGTCTTCTAGTCTTGATACTTGTACTCCAGCTTGGATCTTATATGTCTTGACTTGTTCTGGAACCATTGTAGTATGCATGAGTTGGATTAACTTCCCCCTAAATCATGCAGCATGTCTTAAAAAGATTTCTTCATAGACTTCTTTTTAGCAAAGTTTCTGAATCAGCTTACCCCCAAACCAACATCCGTATCTTGAGTAGATTCTGAAACGTTGATGTAGTTCGAATGATCTTCTAACATTGACGTATTTAAAGTGCACAGTGGAATTTTGTAGAAGAAGCAATCAACCATACCATCTAATACTGCTTCTATACTATATCATGACGTTTTTGGTCATGGTGAATATTTGTTTGAGGGAACATGCAAGAGATCAGCAACAATTCTTCTCACGCTTGTAGAATACTTCACAAACCACACTAGGTAAAGTAGTCTACACTACTTCCCCTTGGAAGTTGACATAGTAACATCAAAGTCAACTAAGTCCCGGATGTACACATTTCCCCCCATGATGGTTGCCAACTCTCAGAAGCATCATTGACGTGTACGACCATATACACGAGAAGTTCTTATCATAAGCAACAATCTTGAAAAGTTATGAAAGACATTAAAGAACTTTGAAAGATTTTACTGAGACTGTAAAGTATCATTGACGTTCAGTAGCTTCAAATATCCTGTGAGAGTTGCAGATCACATCTCCACCTTATACTCTCTGGCTAACTTACCAACCTCGTATTTTGTTGGCTATTGCTGTGACCACATGGTGAAGTAAACCCGATATATCAAACTTGAAAGTGAAGTGAAATCCCCCAAATTTGTTACTTAAGCTTGCATTGTTGTTGATTGAAGAACGGTGTAGAAGAAAGCCTCTAAGTACCCTATAACTAACGTCAAAAGTATATGAAAAGTACAACACCTCTTGAAATTATCCACATCGGCTTCTGCGTGTGACATTGAGTACTATAACGTAACTCCTTTAAGTGATAGTAACAAGGTCTTCAACCAACCACCCCGACTACTGGAAACTAGATAATTCAAGTCTCAATCATAACTGTATACGTTCAAGCATGTCATCAAACGATAGATTGGGTTTGAAGAAAATAAGTATAAAGTAGAAGGAAGTCTCGATGATGAAATAAGTAGACGCCTTTGTGAAACCCACTTCAATCTTAAATAAAGGATATCAAATCAACTTCATGATCACTTGACATTAGAATCCGAATCCTTAGCCGTTTGACATTTTAGTGAATCTTATTCAGATCGTTTTTAGTGTTATGTATCATGTTTGTTGTGTTGTTGTTCAAGAATATCGTTAAACCAGGACAAATGTTATTTTTGAATTGTCGTCAACGAATCAACATTGTCTAGTCTAACTTGTCATGATAGTATTTTATTACCCGGCTTAATCATCATACTTTGACAAATCCAATACCACTCAACTATACTAATAGTGTAAATCAAATCTTGAAAAAATGTTTTAGCCCTATTCATTTGCTTTTACAAATTTGGATATACATCCCACTCACCAGCCCATTGTGATTATACACGGACCATAGCAACCGAACCATGTACACGGCTCACTTAATGTTTTCGGTATATAGCATTGAGGCCCAAATCCAAAGTCAACATAATAACAATCGGCCCATTATTTGTTGATAGAAGTCGGCCTACACACAACCCTTTAACTTGATCCATAAGAAAAATAGGTATAAATAAAACCTATCCCTACTTATACGTTGAATTAACCTTTATATTTCTCAACCGCCACCACATCTTATCTTCCTTTCATCTTTGTTTTCTTATCAAGACATAACCACAAATAAGATCATCACCTCATCAATCTGAAATCACCATTTCCTACCATATATCCTCAGCCATCAAACTCGATCACTAATCCAACAAAAAAATCAAATAATTAGGACCCTTTATTCAAGGTTCGTTCATCAGGAATCAGTGCACATCACAAGAGTTTGGCTTCAAGATCTTTAAGTTAAGGTCTCTAGTAGGTTGTAATTCATTTGTATTTATCCAACGAAACAGAGAATAGATTGTAACATATTTGTTATAATCTATCTTTCTTTTCGAATATCAAAAGGGTTTATCCTAACATGGATCAATGATGATTATTTATCGTGTAATTGATCTTTAGATGGTCTTGACATAATTTTAATCACACGAAAATGAATCTGAGATCATGTTTTTTCTTTTGTGATTC
>BQNB010181928.1:0-12546 GCA_026074375.1 Tanacetum coccineum
GATGCATCTCTATAATATTAGATGCATTATAACACATCATAATGTGTTTTCTAGCTTTTACTTAGATGCATATACGTATATTAGATGCATTTCATTTTTTCTCTTGTTTTTTGTTCCTCTGCATGTGCCAAAATCATAAAAATCAATTTGCACCATCTACGCATCGAATTAACATTTGAAACTTAAAATGGTGCATCTAGATGAATAGAAATGCATCTAATGAAAGTCGTTGCATCTCAAATGTGTGGTTTTAATCACTTCTCACCACTTCTTATTTTAATTTACTTCTCACTGGATCTCTACTCTATATACATATATATATATATATATATACTGCGTTTCTTTTCACTTAATAATCATAAATGACTAATATTTCTTTTCTTCTAAAATAGAAAGTTGGATGAACATTTATTGTTTTTCAATAAAAATTCCAAGCGAATCTATAACATACAACAAAAATTAAAAGTTTATAAATAATTAAGTCAAAATTGTGTCACAATTCAAACATGACTGTTACCCATATCTTTTATATAGTAAAGGAAAACAAAAAGTGGAAATTCTATATTACAAATATATCAATTCTTCTCTTGTTTAGTAATATTCTTTTAATTAGACTTTTTCTTAAAAATATGTGTTATTAAAAAAACTTAATTAATTCCTTATTTGGAAAAAATTGTTTATAATTCGTTTTGTAAAAAAAATTGACCTAAAAACACATGTGTCAAAAATTAGAAGATAAAAAGTTATAGGAAGGCGGAGTACTATTAAAATTTTAAAAGGTTTAGTTTGAAACAAAAACAAAAACACAATTACCTCAATTATATTTATTAAAGAAAACAACACAATCAAAAGAATCGCTCAACCTCCATCTCCAACCATAAACGACCACCACCATTTGTACACCTAATATACGGCAGTTTCACCTCCATCCTAATAACAAAAAACACAACGACCACTAAAAGAACATAAATTAACATTCCAATCGATTCACCTTTGAAGATTTGCAGTTAATGTTTTCCGATCTTCAAATATATTTTTGGAGGAACAAAAACTCTTTAAATGCCATGTAGGTATGATTTCTTATCTCTATTGTTTTTGAATTTGTTTAGAATTGATATAGAGGAAAAAAATTAGGTTTATGATTTTGCTCTTAATTTTGTTTCAATTCAGGAAAAAATAAGGGTTTTGAATCGTTTATTAGATATGCAAATTTATATATGTTTGTGTGGAGATCGTAGAGGGGGTGAATACGTTTTCCTTTTAAAAACTTAAATATGTTTGGTATCAAATTACCGATCAAGTGTGATATAATATGAAGAGTTCTCATATTAATTCTATACTAACAATACATATTCACATCATTGTTCACATCAATCCATGACACAAACACAATCAAAACTATATAAGCAACACAACACACAATTGCAAATATAAATATAGAGTGATAAATGCAAGTATAAATGTAAAGAGATAAGTAAAAAGAAATGCAAACCAGACATGATGATTTATAGTGGTTCGGTCATGAAGCACCTCTTCGCCCAACTTCACTCCCCAAGTATTCAACTCAAGAGTTTCTTCACTAGTCAACAAGCTCCCTTTAGGTGGAGAAAACCATACACAACTTAGCTTACACCAATTTCCGACACTAAGCGAAATGTCGAGTTTTAATCCTAGCTAGAACCAATCTATCACAACACAACACACCACTTCATGACAATTCACAACTTGGCTTCACCACACGACTTTTTCTTTACTACACGACTATTCTTCACTACACAACATTTCTACCCTTCACAACTAACCACACAACTTCACTTCACTACGACACTACCAAGATCACCACAATCTAACACACCTTCCTATGATCACCATGATCTAACACACCTTCCTATGATCATCACGATCTAACTATTACACATGATTATAAGAGATATGAATAAGTTGCAACATACAACACCATCTAACATATAAGTGATCAAATGTAATCACTTTTATGTGACTCAATCTACTACACGAAAAGTAAGAAACAAATATGATTACTTTCATGTAGAGACAACCTATACATCACTACATACCTCTTGGTACTAGTGGAATTCTTCTAGGAACTAACCATAAATCAAGCCTAATGCTAGAAATGTGTTAGAAGATTAAAGACACAAATTTTTTATGTATGTTGGTGTTTGGATGTGGGTTTTATACAAGGGAGAAGGGGAAGAAGCCTTGGGCTTTTATAGGAGAGCCTTGACTTGGAGAGGTCTCTTTTATCCAATGGATAAAAGGGTGCTTGGACAAAAGGGTGTTTGGATAAAAGCATGCATCACTAGTTTTCCCTCCATCTTCTAGAAGCAAATTTAAATTTAAATTTACTAGTTTCCCTCCATCTTCTAGAAGCTTTTATTGGGCTTTGATGGGCCTTAATAGGCCTTAATGGGCCAAACTCTATTGGGCCCCCAATGGGCTTGTCCGTTTTCTTGACCCGATCCAATTAGCGAAGTCTATATTTTTAGGAGTACCGGGACGTCGAGAGAAGTTGATGAATGTCTATGTTGATTTATGTATACGAGTAACTTGCGTACTTTACGTAATGATTTACAAGTTACATGTTTGTCATTACCAAAACACAAAGAGAATGTATAGATTAAATATCGCAACAATCTCCCCCTTTTGATGATGACAGAATATGTAAACCGTAAATTCATAGTAAAATATTAAAGTTACTCGTTTACACTTCTTATCCCCCTTTTGTTGAAACAAAAAGGTGTGAGCTCGGAGATCTTTACTTCTATATTCCCTTTGTACAATACATATCTATCTTCAAAAAAATGAGCTTGCATTATCCCAGTGAAGTCTTGCTCCTATAAACCTTGTTTAACCATCCCAAGCTATCTTCTTTGACACTCGAGTACTCTTTAGCTCATTGCACTCCTATGACATATGTACCCCATTGTATAATGACTCTAACGGATCCATAGATCAAATTTGTTGCAAACTTTTAACTTACATCAAGGGTTAGTTTCGTGCAACATAATATATATAGAAGCAATATTACACATATCAAGAAATGTGTAGATATCTTTAACGACTGCAAACATAATGACTTTGTAATTTTCATATGCTCCCCTTTGGTGTATGATCCCCCTTGTTTGGGGCACTAAAGAATCTAGTAATCGAAATGTGCTACAAAATAAAGTTAGTAGAAAAATTGCACATATATATAATGATATATATATATATATAGCAAGACACTTAGCGGGGAACAAAACATGCATGTCTTAGGTATATGCATTCTAAAGAATGACATATATATAGCAAGCTACTTAGCGGGGGAACAAATACATTTGATGTCTTAGGTCTATGCATTCTAAGAATGACACTTAAAAGAAATTTAAACTTAGACTATGCAATCATTGTTTTAATAACAATGATAAGTTTTGACCAACACATCCTTAAGAACTAAGACTCGACCAACGCCCTTTGGTATTATATCGACTTTAATAAAGAAGAACAAAATTCGTATATTGATTGACACACTATTATTATGAGAATGACTTCTTCTAAGATGTCATTTGGATATGGAGTATGGACGTATTTTGATTGACATGTTCCTTATGGTATCGTCATCTAACCAAGATGATGATATGGATTTGAATAGACTAAGGGTTGTATTAAAAGATTCCTAAATGCTTAAGGTTTCTTTGTTAAGCATTATGTATGCTTTTCATGGTTTGGGTGTTTAAGGATAAACATTATCATAAGACTTTGGGTCGAACTAAATGTTGATTATAAGGATGTTTTGAGAGAAACATAAACGAAGAAGGATGAGCATGAATAGAAGGAGAAGGTGTTGACCATAGGTTTGTTGGTTGTTAATGTTGACGAACAAAGGTGAAAATGTGAAATGAGGTAGTAGTTCTTTTATAGTGAAAGAAAAATGAAAGATACGATAGCGTGATGACTCAACAACACTTGAAGATTGAATATCTTCTTTGTGTTCTTCACTTACTAGAAAGTAGAAATGATTGGATGATAAGACGCATTTCATTACGAAATTCACTTGACTTTTTACAACATATGCACACATGCTTATGAGTGTCAGGATATGAAGATGAGACGCATTTCATTATGAAATTCACTTATGAGGAATGGTTACATGGTGAATCTTGTTGTGAGGATGACTAGGTGGATGACTCGAGATTGGTAGTAGTGAAGATGACTTGGTTTTTCATTTCACTTTGGTTTATAGTGAATAAGAATCACTTATGTGAGTTCTTAAGAGAATTTGGTAAAAGGATATATGTGAATAGGTATGTTTTCCCTTCCCTTTTAATTCGTGCTCATCCGGACATAAATTATGGAAAAAGAATGAATGAAGAAAAATAAAGACAGAAGCGATGAGCTTGACAATGTCATGACAGATGATAGTTAGCATACGATGAACTTCATTCATGAAGTTATGTAGCTCTTCTCGAGTATTGTGAATGTTCATAGAACAATCACACAACGACGTACGAGGTTGTCTTAAAGGTGGTAGCGAAAATGTAGATGGAAGATATTAACCATCTAAATAATAATAGAGGCGTGATAAAGATTTTTGTGAAACGACTTAGACATCAACAATGAGTGACATTTTAATTTGCATTTCGCGAATTAAAAATGCTTAAACATTTCGAATGAAATGATTAAGTTGTCGAGATTTATCAGAATGAATTTAATAGTAACAAGACTATTAAAATGAGAATGACATGTTTATGAGATTTGTTTCATCATTCCTAGACCTAGACTTAAAAAGGTTCATGTGTTGCGTGGTTTGGTGAGGATGCCGGCGATGTTGTCTTTCGAAGAAACTTTTTCGATGAAGATATTTCCTTTTGTACATTGTCGCAAAGGAAATGACAACGAATTATGATGAGTTTTCTATCCTAAGATCGATGGATAATGTTCGATCCTTATTGTGTATGAGGTGAGCATGATGATAAATCATCGTTACATTCCTAAGGGGGTGGAACGGACTAACGGAAGTGAAAGTACTTAGTCTTAAGGTGTGTATGTTAAAGAGGCGACGAAGCACTTATGTAGAAACTCGTAAGACCTTTGTCACACGAGGGTTGATGTAAGCTTTTAGCTTTAGGAAGAGCATTTTAACTTACGTTGTTAAAAGGCTTGAATATGAATTTTCGGATATGACCTTTAACGTTTGCGATCGCAAGTTAAAGATACTTGAATATTTCGGATGAAATATTTAGGTTGTCAAACCTACTTGGATGAGTGTGAGATATGTATCTAACTTTTCCTTGACAAAAGATTGGATTATTTGAAAGAAGACGAGATGATGATTAAGGGAATGTGTAGGTGAAGACTCTAGGAGATATAAGACCATTTTATGACTCTTTTGACTTTTTAGATTTGTGACACGGGCGCGAAGAAAAATATTCTAGTGTGAGAAAATATATACCTAGATGCATAAGACATGTAGATATAGGCACATAAGTTTATCTAAGCATGCATCGACACAATAATCAACGAGGTTAATGTGTAATACTCTATGACATTTAAACGTTAATTGTCATATATTAAGCTAATGTAGTGTAGGTGTACAATTAACATGTAAGTCATGTAAAATGACGCATACAAAACATGATAATTTTAAATGTATCGTCATGTAAAACATGTTAGCATTTAGCATTAGAGCATGTGTCATTTAGATAAACTAAGAAATATTTTATCTAAATTGCTAGAAGAAAACAAATGTTTTATAGTGGACATGCATTTAATATTTAAGCAATTAAACATTTAGCATCAAGATCATGAAAACATATAATTGCATTACATGGGAACAAGTAATCATCTTGAAACATTAAAGCACATATGTGAGGTGCATTGTGTCTATATTGACTATGGAAAAGCCTAATTTGTACGTACTTAGTGTGTACTCCTAATGAGATACAAAGTCTATCGATGTAGACTATCATTAGGCATATTTAGGAAGAGCCATTTAATCAAATTAGAGAATGAATATGAGACTATCACTAGTGGTGCTCAATTCAGGCTAAACACGATCATTTTTACGGGTTATACACCAAACCCAACTTTACTCTTAGAAGCAATTCAACCGTTAGGTCAAATTGAATTTCTAGTGCAATAGATTCTCTAGTAGTCATTCTCATGTTAGACAAAATAAAATTCTTATATTTTCCTAATGAAGTGTAGCAAAGATAAAATTTGTATTATCTTTTCATAGAGGGCATGACTCAACTAACATACTTTAATTCCGGTTCGCATAATCCTAATCAAGATGTGTGAAATTCTAAGATAAGCGTAAGCAAGATGTTTTAATCTTTTGTTAAGATCTATAGGTTGCTTGGTTTTGATTACATATTGCTTGATTTAATGGATGTCTTATATTTAGTCATCTTACATGTGTAGTTGTCACATGTGATATTTAACGTGTTTGGTTTTTCAAAAGCCAATAGATGGTGCTTAATGTGACAATGACAAATATGTTATATTGAGAGTGTTTTAAGAATTCTCCATTTCTTATTATGTGAAATGAATCTCATCAATATTATTTATTTTAATTGGGTTTGTGATTCTTTAATGATAAATAATTAAAAAGAGACATATTTTTTTTTTTTAAACAAATATGCTTTTCTAAAATTATTATTCTTATCAATGTTGTATATTATAATTAAATAAGTATCTGAATAAATGTATTTTTACTTGTTTATGCATTGACACATATTTTGATAGGTTATTTTTCAATTCTAATAACTTATATTTTTAAAATTATATGTAGTGTATTTTCTTGTAACACAACCATTAATAGCTACGAAAGAAAATAAAATGCATGGATAATATAATTATCCCTTTTATCTATCGTTTAATACGATAAGTCTATAAAATCATTAAACATAATGTTTCCTAAACATCATGTTATCCTAGGTGAATAAACAAGAATATTATTCGTATTTGAGAATTTGGTTAAAAGTGAATTTTAGCTTTAGTTGTTCATTATGTTGTATGAGCAAAGTTTACATATGTTTGTTGAGTTTGCTCGAGTTTGTTTTGGGAAATACATATATACCATTGCATTACAATAGTATATGCTTGAAAATATTCGGACGAAACAATCCAAGACGCATGCTAATTGATTGTGTATTTTATGCATGTATTAAACATATTAGTATAATATTTGTAACACAACCATTGGACAAGTAGACTCAATATCGCATCATCATACAAGTGTGAGTTATGATCCTAAGTCATATACCTTTTCATCTAGAAAAGGATGATATATTTTCTATATCTATCAAGTGTGATGAGTTAGCAAAACCAAGATTAAATCTTGTTATATTTTGATATAATCTTGAAACTAAACAAATAAGAATCCAATTTCATGTCCATATACAAAAACTTGTCAATTAGATTCAATAAAGATATCAACCATAATTTGAATAATGAATTAATATATTCTCGAAATCTTTCTTGACCCTCACGAACATTCATTTAAAAGAAAATAGATAAATATTTATATAGTGTGTTCCATTAATCCCAAGATTAGTTGTAAAGTGAGGTTGATGAATAATGATAAGTAAAAATTATCTATTCTAAGATGTTCGTAAATATAGTACTTGTGCGAAAAACAATTTGTTGTTATGTATAATATACATAGTTTTTGATATTTTATGAATATAAATGAGTTTTCTAACCATTTTTATACAACACACATATTTTGTAAAATACTATATGTTAAAAAAATATAATTATGTGTGTATGTAAGAACCATGCAAGCACAAGCATTTTTTTCTTAGTTACTAATGTATTAATACAATCTTTTCTTTTGTTTAACCAACCCAAGGTCAAACAAAGCAAGTTGTTGAAAATATTTAAACGTGTTGTTGAAAATAGATTAAATCGTTAAAAATATTTTGGTGACTAGTTTTAACACATTTAATAATATACTTGACAAGTTATTAAACTCTTATTCCTAAGTATACTTTCATACTCGAAAAGATTTAAAAAATATTTATGTAACATTTGTAAATTAAATGATCTATGCCTATATGTAATGCAAGAATAATTTCGTAATCTTAATGCAAGAAATCTAGCATAAGTTTTAGTTATGCATAATCCGAAAAACTAGCTACAAACAAATAGTGTACATAGCACATGTGCTTAGACATTCAATTAGCTTAATTACAAATAGCAACGATCATTTAATAATTTCTACTAACAAACTTACGACATAAAGAAATGCACATAATCATATAGCATAACACATAAAATGTTTGTCGTCATTTTGTGTATTAGATACAACAATGTATACATAGCTTAGTTTTATTTGAAAACAAATTAGTTTCCTCCCCATTTCAAAAATTAACCAATTTAAATATTTTTAAAAGCTTAATTACACCATTTTTCAAAGACATACCGACTAGAAATGTCCGACTCGAAAGGAAAAGATAAAATATAAGTATTACGTTAAAACGAGACTTAACGTTTTAGACAATAAGTAGTATTTTGCCTTTCTGACTAACTTAAGTTTGAAATAAATACTTGGAAGTAATTTTAAATGAAAGTAGACTCAATTATCTTTGAAATGGTGGGTGGCACGACTTCTATAGACTTACGGTTGATTTTATATGAATTTTTAAAGTTTTTGAAAAAATGCCGAATCAGACAGGTGGTCCTCTTAAATATAAGGGGGCCGGCCAGGAATTAAGGGGGCCGGCTATACACTTTAAGGGGGCGGCCATCTGTTACTCAGATTTGCCATTTTTTGTACAAAATTATTTATTGACTTTGTAAAAAGGTGTACAACTTTCTAAACTTGATACCGAACATATAACACTTATTTTAAGCATTATTTTTTACCTCGAGCTAGTATAATTAGTGTATTTAACAACAAAACTAATACAAGTTAAGCAACAAAACACTTTTCATATTTAATCCCCCTTCATGGGTAATTTGATACATGGATCGTGCTCCATTTTTAAAACAATTTATTTTGAAAATTAGAGCGACGTGGCTCCTGATACCAATTGTGGAAATCGTAGAGGGGGGTGAATATGTTTCCATTTAAAAATTTAAAATGTTTCGTATCAAATTGTCAATCAAGTTAGACGCAATGTGAAAAGTTTGTATACAACATTTATATTCACTATAGCATAATCATAATATTAACTTATATCTATGGCACAATTATCATCCAAATAATATAAGCAACCATTCACACACATATAGATATGATGCAAGTATAAATGTAAAGCAATAGCGTAGATAAAATTGTAAAACGAAAGGTAAAGGAAATGCAAACCAGACACGATGATTTATAGTGGTTCGGTCACAAAGCACCTCTTCGCCCTACTCCACTCCCCGAGTATCCAACTCGAGAGTTTCTTCACTAGTCAACAAGCTCCCTTTAGGCGGAGAAAACCATACACAACTTAGCTTACACCAATTTCCGACACTAAGCGAAATGTCGAGTTCTAATCCTAGCTAGAACCAATCTATCACAACACAACACACCACTTCATGACAATTCACAACTTGGCTTCACCACACGAATTTTCCTTCAGTACACGACTATTCTTCACTACACAACATTTCTACCCTTCACAACTAACCACACAACTTCACTTCACTACTAACCCTACAACTTCACTTCACTACTAACCCCACAACTTCACTTCACTATGACACTACCAAGATCACCACAATCTAACACACCTTCCTATGATCACCATGATCTAACACACCTTCCTATGATCATCACGATCTAACTATTACACATGATTAGAAGAGATATGAATAAGTTACAACATACAACACCATCTAACATACAAGTGATCAAATGTAATCACTTCTATGTGACTCGATATACTACATGAAAAGTAAGAAACAAAGATGATTACTTTCATGTAAAGACAACCTATACATCACTACATAGCCCTTGGTACTAGTGGAATTCTTCAAGGAAGTAACCATGAATCAAGCCTAATGCTAGAAAAATGTTAGAAGATTAAAGACACAAAATTTTGATGTATGTTGGTGTTTGGCCGTAGGTTTTGTACAAGGAGGAGGGGGGAAGAAGCCTTGGGCTTTTATAGGAGAGCCTTGACTTAGAGAGGTCTCTTTTATCCAATGGATAAAAGGGTGCTTGGACAAAATGGTGTTTGTATAAAAGCATGCATCACTAGTTTTCCCTCCATCTTCTAGAAGCAAATTCAAATTTAAATTCACTAGTTTCCCTTCATCTTCTAGAAGCTTTTATTGGGCCTTAATGGGCCAAACTCTATTGGTCCCCCAATGGGCTTGTCCGTTTTCTTGACCCAATCCAATTAACGAAGTCTATATTTTTAGGAGTACCGGGACGTCGAGAGAAGTTGATGAATGTCTATGTTGATGATTTATGTATATGAGTAACTTGTGTACTTTACGTAATGATTTACAAGTTACATGTTTGTCATAACCAAAACACAAAGAGAATGTATAGATTAAATATCACAACAATTTGGTTTTGTCTTTGCTTTTATAATTTTAGGGTATAACAGGTGCTCTAATTGTTTGTATTCTGTCGAACTAAGTTACATAAGTTGTTAATATTCTGTCGAACTAAGTTAAAGTTTCTAGCTTTCTGTTTAACATATTAATATATTGCATAATTTTCAAAGAGACTTGCATTTTATATGTGTTGAACAGGAAACTATCGTCATCGAGAGCTGATTGTATATGAGAAATTATATCCTTATCTCGGCTTTAAAAAGTATAATTCAGTGATACATAGGAGAGTTAAATTAACTATTGCGAAACTGAAACAAGGAGTGTGTTGAATGTCAAGGTCAATTATATAGAGTAGTACGCTTACCATGGGTACTTAGAAATATCAAGTCTTGCTGAGGTTATTATAACATTGATATTTTATTTGCAGTAAATTTATAATGAAAAATAAACCATCTAATGAGGCATTTTTGATCTTAATATTACAAGCAGATTGTAGAAAATAACAAAATCAATACCCCACTAGGAAAATAGGAGAAATTTCACGATAGTAACAATGTTTTTTTCTCCCTGATGTATGTGCTAAGATGTTTACTAACAATCTAACATGCTGAGTCTAATCTATTTTTCATTTTAGATTAAGAAGGGTAACATCTTAATTATAAATTCCCAATGTATAAGCACCCTTTTGTGATGATTGAACTCAATTCTTATATCTTTCATTCCTTTCTGTAGCAGCTGAAAGATAAACGACGTGAAATCCGAGTGGCTGAGTTAGTAAAAGATAAACGACATGAAATCTGAACGGCTAAATTGGGTAAGTCAGTAATCATATGCACATGTCTATGTGCTGGACTGTTGATCGTGAGCCACATAACTCCATTTCGATTGACCATTTAAAGTTGACATGTTTTCCACGTGTTTCTTGTGTTCATACCCTTCCACACATACGTCTACTAACATATTGGTCTATTTGTTTAGTTATGTTAGATAATTAGGTAATTTTGGTTAAACTTTAAAAATGTAACTGATATAATTAGAAGATTATAGTATATTTTTATATGCATTTAAAAGTACTTTTAAAATTACATTGCGTTCCATGAGGTTTACTAATGGTGTTGGGTTTAAGCAGTATGGTCGATTAAAGAACCCTATAAACACCTGGTATCGAGGTGGGCTACAAGTACCGCATCGGCAACTGCTGGCGGGAAAACAGTGGGAAGATGGTTAAAGGACAAAATAAAGAAAAAGAAAAAGGAGACAAGAGTGCATAATGCACACTTACACGCAACTGTTTTTGTTGCTGGTGTTGCTGGTGTTGTTGCCACACTTGCAGCTGCTACTGCCTCTTCATCGGGACATAGAAAAGATAAGGAGATGATGAAAACTGACATGGCGGTTGCATCTGCTGCCAGTCTGAATTAGTTAGTAAATTTCCAAGTATATACATGTTTGGGTTATTTAATATTATGATTTTTGGGTTTAATTAATGCTTTAATTATTTGTTTAATCCCTTACGGTTTTAATTGCTTTTTTGATGATCATTTTAGGGATGGATGAGAAGAATTAAGGTTGGGAACCCGAAGAGCCACTCAACCATAAACATCCTTCCAGACACAACAATGGGAAACTTTCAATCTTACTCTTGCATCTGGTTCTAATGCATTGTCTACTAACATCACCTTTGATATTTTCTATCATCCAAGGTGATACTTTAATCGTCTTATCACAGTTATGTGCAAGGACACTCAAAAACATACATTACTCATATCAAGAAAAGCTATTGTAACACCCCTAAAATGGGTCGCATCGGAATAAGGATCCAGGGCGTGTTACTTCAAGATCAATAGCACAAGATATATATAAGAATGACACAAAAGTCGTTTAAATTGATACATTGGATTTAATTATAAGACATAATACAAAAGCATAAAGCTTTACTTGTTCCTTGTTTAATATTACAAAAGACAACAATACATTTCCCAAAATATGATGCACGTAAATCTTTAAGTGTGCAATCCAAAATGTAATCCAATGCATCCTTGGCAC
>BQNB010181930.1:0-12545 GCA_026074375.1 Tanacetum coccineum
AATCTTGAAGGTGACAGCTGTCCATATGACTTGAGCAAGCCACTACCTATGCAAGGCTCTTCACATCACCTAACCATTCTTGTCGATTTCTTCTCCAACGATGATCTTGAATATTTGAAGACTGGAAACTCAGAAAGGAAATGCACTGCTTTAATTACCAAGACAAAAGCCGCAATGTACGAATTAGAAGGCATTGAAGAGATGATTCCAAGGCTTTGGAGTTCAGTCAAAGTAGCTTGTGACAAGGATGCTGCATTAGGTATCTCTCACTAGGGACCCAAAAGACAGTTATTCTACTAATCACAAATCAACAGGAAATCACGACATGAAGTCCATTCCATGATGAAGATTCTAAACGTGATCAGGGAAAAGGTTGATAAACAATTTGAATATGGTTATTTGTAGGAGATAGTAGTAATAAGAGCTGATCAAAAAGAATATACGTTCAAAGAAGTTGAGTTTCCAAGACTTCACCTAAATGATATCAAAGATATGCTTCTACTTTCATTACTGTTTCTGCGAACAAGCTCCTTTACTCCCTAGGTGAGACATGATAATTTGGTAATTTGCCACTACGCATGTTCACTCGACGCATCATCATACAGAAGAGGGTTGAAGATGTACAACTGGGTGTAGAGAGTTATCAGAAGAAGCTCAACCTTACCAAGCCACAAACCACATTTGATGGGATCTCCTTCAAAGAGCCATACACCACCACATATGATCCAAAAGGGGCTGTGTATCTGAACAAGAGCAAACGAAAGAGACTGATGCGAGCTGATGAGCTTTATACGTTTTCTGACCGAACGCTCACGTCTGTTCGTAAGAATCTCCATGAAAGGCTGCAAAACTTTGTGTTGGGGTATAACAAAGATATGCCGAAGAGAAAATGGACAGACAAAGATCAGACTCGGACACTGATTGCAGTTTTTACATATATATAAAATAAAATACTATGGAAAATTACCAATTTACCCTTGAGGACAAAGGTATAAAGGAAACTCTTCACAAATATATAAAATATAATACGTATATTAACCGGGAAGTATGATTTTCCCGGTCTCGTTCCTCTCAAAACGACATTGTGACAATTAAAACCACGTTAGTTGTTCGGGAGTAGAATACAATGATTGAATATGAAACAATAGTTTGATGTGAATTTTCTACTTCTACAATTAAAATAACCAAATGATAACAATTAGGAGAATGAAAGACAAACAAACGGGAATTTAAAATTTAAACTAAAAGCGCAAAACGAGAACCTTAAAAAAAACGTAAGCTACAAACCCTAAATTATAAAATTAAACCTAAATTGAGTTTTTCTTTTTAAATGGACTTAAATTGTCTAAAAAGTAAGTTTAAAGAAAACTAGAACAAAAACGGAGTTGAAACGAGCGTTAAAACACGAAAAACGAAAACAAGAACGAATCCCGTTCTTTAGAAAACGAAATTTTGTAATTTAGACCCTACGAAAGCAAAACTAATTTTCCTAGGAACTTTAAGATAAAAGAAAATTTTCTAAAAAAGATTTATATTATCACTTTGAGATTATTTTTCATATTTATTTTATGATTTTATAAAGTCTTTAACTGAAAATTAAATGATGAAGAAATACTAAATGAACTCTAAAAATTCTAGAAAAATGACAGAAAATACCTTAAAACTAAATTTAAATCCTAGAAAAAAATAACATGAGATTGTAGTTATAAAATAAGACCACAAATAAGCTTTAACAGCTTATTGGGCTTATAAAGCTAAAAAGTGTATAAAAGATTACTTGTGCAAGGGTCTTATGAAAAAGACCCAAGGGCACAGCGGTAAGGAGTGGGTGTGTGTGTGTATAAAAAGGTTGAGGTGTTGAGGTCGGGGGTTCGAGTCTTGCTCACCCCCCTACTCCACTTCCCTTTTTTATCGAAAAACTTAAAGTAACGCAAGTTGTTAAGGACAACTTTTCAAGCTACTTTTAATAAAGCATATTAAGACTTAAACTCAAAAATAAACTCTGAAAAAGCTTTTAAAAAAAACTGTTTACAGAAAATGAGCTTTTGAGCTCTTAAAACCTTATTTTCACTAAAACTCTTGCACACAGCTTATTTTAAGCTCATTTTTTAAACCAGAAGTTGTTCTAAATACCTTAAGATGTCTATAAGCTAATAATGAAAAGCTAATCTAACTAAAAACACTTAAAGCTATCTGAAATTGAAGATCAAAAATGCCAACTCAGAACTAAACAAGATAAGCTCAAAAATAGATAAGCTAGTTTGCACAATAAGCTAATACAGGATTTGAGCTTTTAAAAACTTAATAACCTACTTATAATCTATTAATCCAATTCATAAAAACAAACTTATAAGCTAGAAATCAAAATTTAAAAGCTAAGACTTAGTTATTACTGTTTTTGGTTTTTTAAAGGTTTTTGATGAACTTTAAGACAAATTACCTCAGATAATAGCAAGAAAATGAAAAAAAGTCTTTAATCTATACTAAACTACTGTAATCATAAGCCTTTTAAATTTTAGACTCTAAATCTACTAACACTGGCTAAATTGAAGCTTTAAAGAAGACTACAGTATACTCTTTTACTACTGCTGATGTGCACATGACCAAAAGTTGCTAAAACCAAAATGCAAGAACCTTGGATGGTTCCCCTCTGCACTAGACTCACTCAAAGAGAGTGTTAGGACACTTAAACAAGCAAATACTCACACCAAGGAAGACTAGGACCAAAAATCACAAAGATCTAAAAGACAAAGCTCCCAGTGCTTCATGACACTTTTAACAAATCAAGAAAAGAGGAAAAAGTCCCCTGGTGCAGGCACAAAATAAACTAGCTTTAACTTTTAAAAATTTGCAAACTGAACTTTGAAAACTCTCTTACTACTCATTTTAATCCAAATCTAAACTAGTTCAAAAACTTTTATCAATTCCCTTTGACTATTAAAGGTCAAACTGTATTAAACCAAACACCCCTTTATACTTATGACAGATTTCTTTTAAGCTTGAGATTAAAATCTAGAGGACAAAACTTTAATAACAGATATCAATTAGCTTATAACAAGCTTAACAAACATAAATCCAAAATCAATTAAGCTAGAATTAAGAATCTAAAAGCTAAGCTACTTATTTTTGGTTTTTAAGTGATATTAAGACAGTTTATGAAATACTAAGATTTAAGATACCTAATGCTAAAACAGATGAACAAATATCACATTTAGATTGAGACAATCACAAATAAGCTAACTAGAAAGCAGAATAAGCAAGCAATAAGCAAATAAGCAGATTTAACTAAGAAATTTTAAGTCAAGGAAATTAAATGAAGAACTTACAAGCTGCCTTAGCAAAACAAAGGCACAAAGGCTCAAATGAGCTTATCTACTAGCTCTAGCTTATCCTTATGGATAAGCTAGTAAAAGTCCATGGAAGCTCATCCCTTGCTAGCTTCCCTTCCATTAGCTTATAAGTCCAATATTCCAAATATTAAGCTTTTTTAAGTAGATTAAATGAACAATTAGCTCAATCACAAGCTTATAGACTTGTGAGAGCTTATAAGAACTTATGAATCCGTACACTATCACTAGAGCTTATTGAGGGCTTTTTGACAATTTATTGAAGAAAACTTAAATTTCATTAACTAAAAAGCTTGATTACATTACTTGAAAAGAAAATACAAGAGATTTAAATGAAAATTACATTTACTTAAAACTTTAAAACTTAAGCTAAATTAAAAATCTAAAAGCTAAAAAACTAGAAAAGAAAAGATGCCTTGTGTGTGAGGATGAGAGGCTATTTATAGTCATCGTCTGAAGCTTCTAGGTCCATACCCTGCTCTACACGCTCCCTCCAATCTAATCCGTACATTCCTTCAATGATTGGGAAGCAATCCTTAGCCGTTAGATCAAAATTTAGCTCACACGGATTGCCAACGTGGCAATCCGTGGCTTATTCCTTTTGTGCTTCTTTTGTGAGTGGAATGAATACAAATCCCATCATTTCCTTGTGCTTTCTCACTTGACCACGTGGCATTCCTTCTTGGGTATTGGCCAATGAGAGGCTTAAGTGACGTTTTACCCCTGCCATGTTGTACTTTAACACCTGAATTGTCCTTCTTGGCCCCCAATTGGTAAAAGCCCTTTGATTTGACCTTATGGTAAAATGTAGAAGATGATGAACAGTGGTAACAACCTTTCCCGCTTGTTTTTTAACTGAAAGGGGTAAAAGGGGGTAAGTTTGGGTAATTGGCAGTTTTAGTCCCTCTGTTTGTATAATAAAAGTCCAAGTATAAACTATTTTCCAAACTTGGCAAGATTGGTCCCTGGACTTAGCATTTGTTGGTTATGGGCTTAGGGACTAATATTGTAATTTTGGGATTTTTGTCTTTTAGTGGGTTTGACTTTGGTTGACCTGAGTTGACCAAGGTTTGACCATTGGTTGACTTTTTGACTTTAGCTTTGAATTCCCGGCTTCTTTTGTGCTTTTCCGTTCTCGTGTTCGAGTTTGCCCGGTTTTAACCGTTTTCTTAGGATTTTTTCTTTATCCATACCTACACAATAAGAAAGAAATAACAAGCAATATACAAGCCTTTTATGCACAGTTTTGGTCTTTTTAGGGTCTATTTAGATATAAAATGGATATGTGTTTTCACACATATCAAAATTCCCCAAACTAAGCGATTGCGTGTCCTCACGTAATATTATATGCCTTATAACCAAATACCTCGAAACTTCCCCAAACTAAACCTTTGAAAAGTAGCAAAGATTTTTGTGGAGAAAGCTAAGAAGTCACTAGTTATAAAACACCCCCATTTCCCATTTTCTAAAACCTTTTTCATTTTTTTTAATATAGTTGAGATAATTTTGACTTTTGTTATTTCCATAACTGTTAGGGATCATAGAACAAGATGCATTTCGAATCCGAGAATGCCCCAAAAAGGATAAATTCATCGTTCCCGACTTTTCACTTATCCAAACCAAGCTTAAAACAAAATCACAGCTAAATATCAGTAAGGAAGCTAACACTACTCATATTTGCAACTTGTAAACTTTTTACTCCTGATATTTATTATATCTTAAGTGAGTGTGCTATTCCGAATTTCAACCATGGTTCAACTTTTTGCAACATACTATGCTTTACGTTCCACCTTAGAATAATGAGTTTAAAGCGAGATCATCCCATGTAGCGACTTTCGTCTTAGCACATCCCAACCTTGCGGCTAAGTGACCAGGCTTTTGACAGCCCACAGAGACTAGTATCGGGACTCACGGACCTTAGGTTTCAAAAACTCTCAGGCTTCCTGAATATTCATAGCTTATAAAATAGAATAGTCAAAGTGCAAGAGCATATTTGAATTTAACAAAAAGAAGTCAATTATTAATTTAATTTAACTATCTAGACATTTATGCAATTGTAACCCTCGACCTTTTAGGCTGCAACATCGGTTGTGAGCCGACAAGATGCAGCAAACTTTTATCAGTCTCGGATCTTTATTTGACTATGGGCTTTCTTTTAGAAGACTACCACATCGGTTGTGAGTCGGCAAGAGGCAGTAAACTTTTATCAACCCACAACTTTTATTATTATATTTATTTTTTATCATTTTATCATCATTTTTTTAATAGAAGACTTATTTTTGAAAAATTCAAGTATAAATTTGAACTAAGACTAAATTTTTTTGCTATATATTACATAAAAAATTGTTGATTTAAGTTTAATCTCCAAAAACAGCACGTATATTAATCCGGTTAAGAGCTTATGGGAGAAAAAGCAACAAGTTACATACATGAGCTCTTAAGATTTCCAAATAATCCTTGTTTAGCATCCTACTCATACTTAACTCTATCATTTTTTGTTCTTCGCAAAAATCGCGAACGCTTAGCCTAAAAGTTAAGGAACAAGCTAGAGCTCAACACGCTCGATCGGGTCAAAATTTACTCTTATTCTTACCCAGCAAGAAAGTCAAAATTGTGACAAAAACACTTATTTTATTTTTGAAAATTTTTAAATTTTTTCATATTTTTGAAAATTTGGTGGGAAAACGGGGTACGTGAGAACAACTTGGTGGGTAAAAGTAGGTAAGATCATATCGTACGATATAGTACCCCCATACTATATCTCAAAACATTATCCTCATGTTTTCCTCGACCTAAGACTTAAAACCACATACTAGCACCGTGCAAACAAAGGTCGAATGTATAACTCAAAAACATGAAGAAAGTATCACAAAAATCTTAGCCGTTTATTAAGTGGTGGCTATAGAACAAATGTCAGCCGGTAATAATCCTTAGGATATCGGATTTCCAAACTAATGGCAAGCAAAGGCTAGTAAGCTCGAGTGAGGCAACCGGGACAAAACACCGAACACAGAGAGTCTTCCAAAAAATCTTAGCGTCTCATCCTGTCTAAACAGTCACAGTACAAACCCAACAAACACAAGGAACGGACAGAGTACAAGCCTCCTCACAACACATTAGAAAAAATAGAAACTATGGAAAATGGATAGAGTCAGGTGGGGATGTTTTGTTTTGCCTCCCGCAAGCGCATTTTTCTTTATGTCAACCGAGTCACATACGCGCGCTTAACTCCGATCCTCGAATAGCGATTCGTCCTTAGGGAGAGTGTTGAGATCCAGGTAATTTCCTGTTAGAGTGGTAATCCCTCTCCGAATAATGCTTCCACTAGGATGACCATGTCACCCTTAAAGTTTTGGACCATCAGATTGAGATAACTCAATAGTTTCCGTATGGAGAAAACTTTAGTGATGGTGAAAGGTCTGACAACGAGTTTTATGCTTCTGAGAATATCTTTTAGACAGAGTTTGAAGAGTAAAACTCGATCCCCCAACCCCTGAAAATGCGATTTTTGATCTTTGAGTCTGAAGCTTTATTCGTCCTCTCTTTATAAATTAAAAAATTCTCATAAGCTTGATCACGAAGCTCATTAAGTTCATTTAGTTGAAGCTTCCGTGATCACCCGCGGTTTAAGATCGTAGTTAGCATGTTTTCAAAGCCCAATATGCTTTAGCTCCTAACTCAATGTGGTAAATGGCAAGACTTTCCAAAACAACTTGTAAGGCGTACAACCAATCGGTGTCTTAAAAGCAGTACGAAATGCCCACAAAGCTTCATCTAATTTGTCAGACCATGACGCACGATTTTCTCCAACCGTCCTTTCTAGAATACGTTTTAAACCTCGATTGGACACTTCTACTTGACCGCTCGTTTGAGGGTGATAAGCTAGCTAGACATGTGTGACCCCATACTTAGACATTACTTATCCAAACTGTCATTACCAAAAATGGGTTCCCACGATCGCTTATTATAGCTTAGGTGTTCCAAATCGGGCAAAAAGAATTTTAAAAACTTTACTACAACTACTAGCAACATTGTGGGGAGCGCTTTTGCTCAACCCTTTCGAAAGAGAATTCAACGGCTACGAGGATGTGTTATTTCCACTTGAAACGGAATGGTTCCCATAAAATCATACCCACATACATCGATGGAGATTTCCACAAACTTGGATAGCGTTTTGAGGCTTCTCCATCTCGATGTAAATTTTGCCTTGTCTTTGACACGTATCACAAGATTTGATCATTGTATGGGCATCTCGATATATAGTAGGCCAAAAGAAACCGGCATCAAATACTTTTCGATCGGTGAGATTAGCACTATGATGGCCCCCGGTGGGGTTCCTTCATGGCAAAGCTTTTTGAGGCTCTCAAGACTTCTTGCCCATGCAAACAGCCGTTGAATGATTGAGATCCGCAACAAGTACAAAAAGATAGGGATCATCCAGAAATAATGTTTAATGTCTTAACAACTCTTCTTTGTTGAGTTTGACGTTCCTTTGATAAATAAATTCCTCCATGGTAATTTGTAAAGTTCCGCAAACATGGGTACTTTTTACTAGAAAATAACTCAAGTGTTCTAAAGGAAAATGATTCATTTAGTCTTTTGTTTTATAACACATCCTTATGAGGATACTCAGTCTAGATAAATGGTATGCCGCAAGGTTCTCACATCCCTTTTTTATCACGGATGTTGATATCAAATTCTTGTAGAGAAGAACCCACCTGAGCAACCCGCTTAAGTCTCTTGTTTGTTCATAAGTACTTTATAAAGCCGAACGAACCGTAATACACTATGCTTTTGGATAAGACAAGATATGGCCCGAAACTTTCAAAAGCATAACACCATGGCAACATTTCCGTTTTTTCCCTTGTAGTGTAATGAATTTGAAGCTTCAGTCAAAGTCTTGCTAGCAATAACACACATGGCTGAAAATGCTTTATCTTCGTTGTCCTAATACCGAACCAAATCGCGAAATCACTTGCATCACACTATTCGAATGGGTAATTCATCCGGGACAACTAAGATTGGAGCTTCGGTAAGCTTCTTTTTAAGAGTCTGAAAAGCATCAATACAATCCTTAGAAAACACAAACGGTGTTTCCTTCTCAAGAAGGGTGGATCATTGGTCTGGAAATCTTAGAAAAGTCTCTTGATAAATCGCGGTAAAAACCTACATGACCCTAAGAAACTCCTAAAACACCCTTTACTGTCATCTGGTAGGAGCTTAGTGATAACACTCGACTTTAGCACGATCGACCTCATCTCCGACTTCTGAAATCTTTTATTTTTTTATGCCCTAACACAAATTCCCTTCTCTTACACATAAAGTAGGCACTTCTCCTACTATAAGGACTAAATTCGTGACATCACACCGTTTATCATCTTTTCTAAATTGGAGAAGCACGAATCAAAACTATCCCAAAAACCAAGAATACAATCCATAAACACTTCCATGGTCTTTTCGATCGATATCATGGAATAAGGCCATCAATTCACACCGGTTTGAAAAGTATCGGGAGCAATACACAAGCCATAATGGCATGCGTCGGTACGCGAAATTTCCAAACGGGCATACTGAAAGTAGTTTTTCTCACTAGTCCTGAGGATCTATTGGTATTGTCGAAATACCCTGAAATCCATCTACAGCAAAACAAACTAGATACTCATTCCCACTACTCTTTATCACTATCATCTGTCATCCATAAACGGTAATTGGAAAAATGATCTTGTACGAGTCGCTTCATTTAATTTCCTATAGTCGATACAAACTCTCCATCCGGTAACTAAACGGGAAATTAATTCATTCTCTTCATTAGCACTCGACGGTTTATTCACTTTTCTACTGGGAAAACAATGCACTGATTATACTATCCTCATGGAGGCCTGATTAGGAGTGATCGGGTCGCGCGATCATTCCGGCATCAAGAAGTTTTAGGACCTCTTTTTTGATTACCTCATGAATTTTTGGGTTAACCCGTCTTTGACTTTGAACCGTAGGTTTATAATCATCTTCCATCAAGATTTTGTGGGTACAAAAACGAGGGTCGATACCCTTGATGTCGGTGATTTTCCAAGCAATGGCCCCTTTGTGAGATTTGAGCACCTTTAAAAGAGCATCTTTTTCATCATTTTTTAAACCTTTTGCAATAATAACTGGTAACTTGTCGTTTTCTTCCAAGAAAGCATATTCTAAGTGAGACGGCAAATCTTTTAATTCTAATTCCGGAGGCTCTTCAATTGAAGATTTTGCCTCGGTCACTTCACTTTGTTTAAGGTCCATCGGAGGAAGTTGAAACGGGTCATTATTTAACAATTTTTCAATCAAACAAATATCTTCCTCCGGATTGAAATCGGCATGATCAATTTCCGGTGAAATCGAATCATCCTTAAGATAAGCTTTAATTTCTTCCAAAATGAATTCGGAAGTAAACGGCTCAGACGTCGGGGTGGGATTGCCACCCGAAGAATTAGGAAATCCTAGAAATTCTGGAGCATACTCCTCACAAACTGCATCAATGATGTCAATTCGGTTTACCGACTTGTCATTTGTAGAGGAGTATCTCGTGGTTTGATCTAGATTAAAAGTGACGGCTTCGTTATCAACCCGAAGGGTTATTTCTTCTCCATAAACATCAATTAAAGCACGACCGGTCCTTAGAAAGGATCTCCCAAGTATGAGAGGTACTCGAGGATCAGCTTCGAAATCGACAACAACAAAGTCGGTAGGAAAATGAAATTTCCCAACTTTGACAAAAACGTCTTCGGCGAGTCCTTTAGGATAAGTAATTGATCGGTCCGCTAACTCTAAAGTCATCCGAGTTGGTGTAAGTTCAGGCAAAGAAAGCTTTTTCCAAATAGAAAGAGGCATAAGATTTATGCTTGCGCCAAGATCGGCCAAGGCGTGGCATACATCCATTCCTGGGAAATTACATGGAATAAGAAACTTGCCGGGATCTCCAAGCTTTTCGGGAAGCTTTTTGAGAAGCATGCGACAATTTCTTGTTAGTGTATCTTACTAACTCAAGCAACTTTCCTATTATTCATGAGCAAACTCTTAATCGTAGGAGCAAGCTCGGCATCAAAAGGAAAGCATCCACCAACTACTGTCGAAGCGCAAATCTGAAGATTTGGGAAGATCTTCTCATTTGATTCGAAGCTTATCATGGGACTTATGATCATCCCGTCGTGACGGATATGTAATAATTTTGGCTTAGGTAAATTCTTCGGAATATCAGGTTCCGGAATGGGAGTGGTTTTAGGCAAAGTAGTCGGAACATCGGGTTCCGGAATAGAAATGGGGATAACCGGAGGTGGGATTTGAGCGGTACTTCCTTGGAAATTTGTTTGCTCTTTATCCGTTGTCTCCTCGGTTTCTCGTTCCACTACCTTTTTAGGAGAAGGATTAGTAGGAATCGAGGGTCCCTCGTAAGCAATACCACTTCGAGTAGTGATTGCTGATTGAAGTTTTACGTACATATAAAATAATATACTTATAGAGAAATTAAGGAAATCCCCAAGTAACCCTTGGACAATTCCACTCACAAAGATATATATATAGAATACGTATTAAACCGGGTAAGTATGATCACCCGGGTCGTTATCCCCAATGACTAGTGAAATTGAAACCACGTTTTAAGTTCGATCCTGATTTGAATGAAGCAAAGATTTTTGATTTGGAAAGATGTTAAAAATAAAATTAAATTGAAAAAACAAATATGGAAATGCAACTATAAAGCAAATTGACTAAGATTTAATCCTAAAAATGTAAATTAAGATTTTACTAAATAAAGAAAAAGTGTAGAAAATTATTAAAAATAAAAGCCCTAATTTTTAATCTTTTTATAAAAGTTTAATTAAACTAATTAAAACTTAAACCTAATTACTAATTAAAACTAAATTGCTTAATTAACGACTTAACTAATGGACTAATGGCGCAAAGATCTAAGGGACTAACGGGAAAACTAACAAACTAACGGAGGGACTAACTGAAAAACAATTAAAATCGAAAAGTTACACTTTCTACCCTGAGAATCTATCCCGACAGCAAACTAAGTCCATAAAGCATTCGAAATTTTAAAGAGCTTAAAATGAAAAACTCAAAGAAGCAAAGTTGTAAAGGAAGCTAGGGGGACAAAGATTAATAAAGACACTTAAGGCTGAAACTCACAAATAAGCTCAAAAAGAGCTTATCTTTAAGCTGCTACAGAAAGGAGGGCTTATCTCTTGTTTTTAGAAAATAAGCTATAAAAAACTCAAAACTAGCTCAAAATGAAAAAGGAAAGAAGTTCTAAAGAGCTTATGATGTGCTTAATTTATAAATGAAAAGAAATTAAAGCTTAAACTACTTTTATGCTACTGAAATTGATCAAGAAATAAGCAAACTCAGGAAATAAGCAAAGTAACACAAAATCCAAGTAAGCTAAAAACCTTAATAAGCTAAACTAGACTTTAAAACTTAAAGAACTTATTAATCTACTTATTATCCATCTAAATGAGCTATAAAATCTAGACTTAAAAGCTAATTTAACAAATTTAGACTCTACTTAAGTTCCTACTGTTTTTGGAATTTTCAGGTTTTTATGACTTTTGACAGCTGAATTAAACTAAGTAAATAAGCTAGAAATTGCAAATTAAGACTTAAACCGAATTAAGCTATATTAAAACTTAAATCCTACTGAATTTGATAAGCTAAATCTTAAAATTACTTATCTAAATTAAGCTAAGAACACAGCAGTACTAACTGAGGTTAGTACTGCTAGTGTAAAAATTCAGCAGTACTTTCAAGTGAAAGAACTGCTGATGCAATTTGACTTTTGATAACAGAAAAAGTGATGAAATAAGCTAGAAAATGAAAACTAAGATTAAATTTATAATAAGCTATAACTAAACTTTATCCTACTGATTTTGGAAAGCTAAAATCTAAACTAACAGTACTAACTTGTGAAGGCAGTACTAACTTTTTAGTTAGTACTGGTAGTGTAAGTAGTCAGCAGTACTAACTTAGGTTAGTACTGCTAGTGCAATTTTGAGAATGCACTAAACCAAACACCCCTTTACCATTTTGACAGGTCTGGGAAAAGCTTTTTAAGAGAAATCTAATGAACAAAAACTAAATACCAGATAAAACTAGCTTAAAACAAACTTAGCAATCATGATCAAACAACTGAATAAGTAAAATTCTAAGATCTTAACTAATTAAACT
>BQNB010181933.1:0-12545 GCA_026074375.1 Tanacetum coccineum
ATACATGGGTCTACAAATATTAAACCTTAATTTTTTAGTTGTTCCATTTTTTGATGAAAGGAATATGTAGGCTTTACAATGAAGTTTAAAGATTCGTTGATGAGATATAGATGGTAAATAAATAAAGTATACTTTGCAATGATGGATACTTTATTAAGTTTTATTTTCTATTATTGGATTACCATTCATTTCTTTTCGTTCGTTATTCACTCTTTAAAAATTTCACGTGGTTCGTAACTCATTAACCGTTAATTAATTTTTCACTTGCATACTCACACAACAAGCCCGCCCATCGGGCGGGCTTTGCAACTAGTACATGATATATAAAAGAACAAAATTTCACACACCAAAGGCGTGTGTTGTATGTGTTCCGTTTGAAATAAGCCAAGGGACAAGGGGGACCAATTTGATCTACCAATAAGGTTCAAGGTGGACAAAAACTAGTCACATGTTGGCTCTTGTGTGTCTTATTTGATTCAAAATTCAAAATGGTATCCCAAGAGTGTCTGTGTGTGTATTCGGTTATAAAAGGCCAAAGAAGGGGGACCATTGTGGTCTCCACCATATAAGAGTTAGTGGGTTTGAGATGAATTAATTTCCAAGGTTCCTAACTTACACATATTGATCAAGTAAAACACGTAGCACGCGAACAACGAAAACGAGTAATGGTATCACAGAAAATTATGAAATTTTAGATATTGCCTTAAAATGCTAAAACGTGGACATTGCCAAAATACTACAACGTTTGGTAACCCGGTTCACTCCCGATAACGATTCTTAAATAATAACGGAACAACTTCTTGGTTAAACGTAAAACTTAAACGAAGCTTTAAAAGTTCAAATTTCTAAACGGAAATGGCTAAATTATTGATCAGAAAATTTCAGGTTAGGACATCCTTTCCCGTTAAAAGAGCCTTGTCCTCAAGGCTTACGAACGTAGCAAAATCTTTGGCCCACGGCGCAGATTTTGGGAAAAAATGAGGGTACTTCTTTTGCATTTGATCTTCACGCTCCCAGGTGAACTCGGGACCTCTCCTAGAGTTCCAGCATACCTTAACAATTAGAATATGGCTCTGCTTTAGACGTTTGACCTCACAGTCCATGATCTCGACAGGTTCTTTAATGAAGTGTAGTTTGTCGTCGACTTGGATCTCGTCCAACGGTATAGCAAGAGGTTCATCAGACATGCATTTCTTCAAATTCGAGACGTGAAACGTACTATGAACTCTACTCAACTGCTTTGGGAGTTCAAGTTAGTAGGCAACGGTTCCTACTTTAGAAATGATCTTAAAAGGTCCTATATATCGAGGGTTCAGCTTTCCCCATTTGCCAAAACGTATCACCCTTTTCCATGGTGATACTTTCAACATGACCTTATCCCCTACTTGAAACTCAAGGGGTTTCCGTCTTACGTCAGCATAACTCTTTTGACGATCTCGGGCTACTTAGATACAGCTCTTAATTTGAACAATCTTATCAGTTGTCTCATGGATGATCTCTGGGCCAGTGAGCTGACTATCTCTAACTTCTGCCCATCAGATAGGTGATCGACACTTGTGCCCATACAATGCCTCAAATGAAGCAGCTTTAATGTTGGTATGGTAACTGTTGTTATACGAAAATTCCACCAACGGTAAGTGTCTATCCCGACCTTTTCCAAATTTGAGTACACAGGCACGTAACATGTCCTTTAATGTTTGAATGGTTATCTCACTTTGACCATCAGTCTATGGGTGATAAGTTGTACTCATATCTAATTGAGTACCTAATGCTTTATTTAGAGACTTTCAAAAATGTGAAGTAAATCTCCCATCATGATTAGAGATGATCGAAACTGGCACTCCATGGCTTGAGACTACTTCCTTCAAGTACTGTCTCGTCAACTTCTCTAACGTGTCATCTTCTCTCATAGGTAAGAAATGAGCAGACTTAGTAAGACGATCAACGATTACCGAAATCGTGTCTTGACCGGTTGTCGTCTTTAGAAATTTAGTCACAAAATCCATCGTTATGTCCTCCCATTTTCATTGTGGGATTTCCGGTTGAACCAACAAACCGGACGGCTTCTGATATTCCACCTTAACCTTGGCACACGTTAAACACTTGCTGACATAGGTGGCAATTTTTGCTTTCATGTTGGGCCACCAATACAGCTTTTTTAGGTCTTGGTACATTTTATCTGATCCAGGATGGATGGAATACTTTGACTTATGAGACTCATGCATAATCAAAGCTCTCAGGTCACCAAAATGCAGAATCCAACTTCGATTGTTCAAACATAATGTTCCGTCAGTACGAGGTTCTAACTTGTTAATCATACCATGAAGATCTTCATTGATGAAGTTCTCTTCTTTTCTGGCATCCGATTGAGCACTCTGAATTTGCTTAGGAAGGTTCAAACTAATAGTCATAACAAAGGCCCAAACTTGTAGCGGCTTGCTTCTCTCCTTTTGGCTCAAGGCATCAGCCACCACGTTTGCCTTTCCTATGTGATATTGAATCTCATAGTCATAGTCGCTCAACAACTCTAACCACCATCGTTGTCTTATGTTCAGTTCCTTCTGATCGAGAATGTGTTGCAAACTCTTGTGATCAGTAAACACGACACACTTCGTACCATACAGATAGTGTCTCCACATCTTCAAGGCAAACACTACTGCACCAAACTCTAGCTCGTGTGTAGTATAGCTCTTCTTGTGAACCTTGAGTTGGCGGCATGTGTAAGCTATGACCTTTGCCTTTTACATCAAAACCGCGCCCATCTCATAGTCAGTTTGTATTTATACAAGTTGGCTATCACTCTAAACAGGCTGTAAAGATCTATTCATTGGGATCAACAAAGGTTTCCATGCACAAGTAAACGTTATTAATTAAACCGATCATGTAAGTAACGAAAATGAATAACGGCTTCACGAAAATTACTAAAAATTTAAATATCAATTAAAAACATAAAAACGAGTCTAATGACGGAAGACTACAACGATTGGATGCACGGATCACTTCCGGCAATGAATCTTAAATAATAACGGGACGACCTACCGGTTAAACGTAAAAGTCAATCGAAACTTTAAAAATTCAAATTACTAAACGGAAACGGATAAATTATGGAACGGAAATTTGCGGGGTGTGACATCCTTTCCCCGTTAGAAGAGCTTTGTCCTCAAAGCTTAAGACGTAGCATTAGACGTAGGTTCAGGATTTGCAAAAAGGTGTGGGTACTTTTTTTGCATTTGGTCTTCACGCTCCCAAGTAAACTCAGGACCTCTCCTAGAGTTCCAGAGTACCTTAACAACTGAAATACGACTCTGCTTTAGACGCTTGACCTCATGGTCCATGATCTCGACAGGTTCTTCGATGAAGTGTAGTTTGTCGTCAACTTGGATTTCATCCAACGGTATAGCAAGAGGTTCATCACACATGCATTTCTTCAAGTTCGAGACGTGAAACGTACTATGAACTTTACTTAACTGCTCTGGGAGTTCAAGTCGGTAGGCAACATTTCCTACTTTAGCAATGATCTTAAAAGGTCCTATATAACGAGGGTTTAGCTTTCCCCGTTTGCCAAAACGTATCACCCCTTTCCATGGCGATACCTTCAACATGACCTTATCTCCTACTTGAAACTCAAGGGGTTCCCGTCTTACGTCAGCATAGCTCTTTTGACGATCACGGGCGGCTTGGATACGGCTCTTAATTTCAACGATCTTCTCAGTTGTCTCGAGATGATCTATGGGCCAGTGAGCTGACTATCTCCAACTTCAGCCCAGCAAATGGGTGATCGACACTTGCGCCCATACAACGCCTCAAATGGAGCAACCTTAATGCTGGTATGGTAACTGCCATTGTACGAAAATTCTACCAATGGTAAGTGTCTAACCTAACTTTTTCCAAAGTCGAGTACATAGGCACGTAACATGTCCTCTAATGTTTGAATGGTCCTCTCACTCTGACCATCGGTTTGCGGGTGATAAGCTGTACTCATGTCCAATCGAGTACCTAGTGCTTTATTTAGAGACTTCTAAAAATGTGAAGTAAATCTCCCATCATGATCAAAGATGATCGAAACTGGCACTCCATGCCATGAGACTACTTCCTTCAAGTACTGTCTCGTCAACTTCTCTAACGTGTCATCCTCTCTCATAGGCAAGAAATGAGCAGACTTGGTGAGATGATCAATGATTAGCCAAATCGTGTCTTGACCAGTTGCCGTCTTTGTCAATTTAGTCACAAAATCCATCGTTATATTCTCTCATTTCCATTGTGGGATTTCCGGTTGAACCAACAAACCAGACGGCTTCTGATATTCTACCTTAACTTTGGCACACATTAAACACTTGCTGACATAAGTGGAAATTTCTGCTTTTATGTTGGGCCACCAATACAGCTTTTTCAGGTCTTGGTACATCTTATCCGATCCAGGATGGATGGAATACTTTAACTTATGAGACTCATGCATAATCAAAGCTCTCAGGTCCCCAAAACGCGAAATCCAAATTCGATTGTTCAAACATAACGTTCCGTCAGCACGAGGTTCTAGCTTGTTAATCATACCATGCAAATCTTTGTTGATGAAGTTCTCTTCTTTTTTGGCTTCCGATTGGGCACTCAGAATCTGCTTAGGAAGATTTAAACTAATAGTCATAACTAAGGCCTGAAGTCGTAGCGCCTTGCTTCTCTCCTTTCGGCTCAGGGCATCAGCCACCACGTTTGCCTTTCCTGGGTGATATCGAATCTTACAGTCGTAGTCGCTCAACAACTCTAACCACGATCGTTATCTCATGTTCAACTTATTCTGATCAAGAATGTGTTGTAAACTCTTATGATTAGTGAACACGACATACTTCATACCATACAGATAGTGTCTCCACATCTTTAAGGCAAACACTACTGCACCAAGCTCTAGGTCGTGTGTATTATAGTTCTTCTCGTGAACCTTAAGTTGGCGGGATGCGTAAGCTATGATGTTCTCCTTTTGCGTCAAAACCGCCCCTAACTCTTTATGTGAAGCATCGCAGTATACCACGAAGTTCTCGCTTCCCTCGGGTAAAGCAAAAATTGGCGCACGCGCATAAGACGAATCTCGGTTGGTGTCTTGGGTGACGCCCAATCCTTGAGGACTCAATCTTAGCTGGATCAACGTGAATGCCTTCACTATCAATCACGTGACCAAGAAATTGTACCTTTGACAGCCAAAACTCAAACTTTGAACGTGAATGCTAATGTGGAACACCGTTTCCATCTTCTCGAACCAACGAGTTAACCCAACAACTCCTTCCGTCCCATTAAAGCTAAGGGGCTGGCACTTCAGGAAGTCTTGATATGTGCACTCTCGAGCAACATGCACAAAACCTCCAGGGTTATAACCATTTCCTCCTCCGTTTCCATTTCCTCCATTTCCATTTCCTCCATTTCCACTTACTCCTTCCTGTTCACCCCTACCTCCTATAAGGGGTTCAAGGTTTTTGGCAGCGTCGCGAGCTCCCAATGCTCCTGCCAATCGGCGGTCAATTTGTTTGTTAATTCCTTCTTGTGTCCTTGATGCTCCAGATTGGGTGTTAGGCATTGTCCTACATCATAACAATACACAACACGATGAAATTTCATGTTGATACGAGATTGTTAACGGGGTTCGAATAAAATAACAAGTCTCATTATACGGAAATACAAAATCATAATAACTTCATGATAATGCCAGGATTTAGTAATAATATAGCATGCAACGAGCAAACAAAAATATATCATTAAGTCGAGAATATCGAACATAGATTAGTAATCATTAGATTTCATATCATTAATACTAATGGTTACAACATGGTTCCAAAATACAGGATTTACAAATCCTTAATAACTAGCTACTACTAGGTGCTACGGGTCAACACTAGAATAGTAAGAAATAACCTAAGAACGGTAGTCCAAATGTCTCCTGGCACAACCCCCAAGCCTAGCAATCCTTATGCGATCATAAAATCTGAAACACCAAATCTGTCTCATCTCCCTCTGAACACGCAACTCCCTACGCTAAGATTGGGTAACTCTCTGACTCGCAACATCTATCATGTCTCTAAGTCTCATATTATCCCGCTCCAACTCTCTGATCCTCTCTAACATATCAACACTCTGTTGTCCTGTCGCTACAATCCTGTGTCCTTGATCCCTCTGGGCACTCTCAACAGCCTAAACACAGTGAACTAGAATCTCCTCAGTATGATCATGAAACCTCTGAACCAAATCTCCCAATGTCTCATACGTGACCTCTACAACTCTCTCCTCCTGAGCAGGCTCAGGAATATCATCAGCTATCACTGGGTGAGTAACTCTATCAACTCTAACCTCAACTAGGCCTCTCACACCCATCTCAATATCCTCTCGATCAATAACCTCAACTACAACTCTAGCATCAATCCCTCTATCTCTAAGAGCATCCGCATAAGCGATACACTCGTCAATCTCTTCCTAAATCTCGAGGTCAATATCAATCCTATCGCTCCTCTCAACATCAACATCCATTTCTAACTCAGTCTCTCTATACTTAGACGGCTCAGAACCCTCCAACGAACTATCATCTAAATTCGTCGCTGACTCAGGACTCCTAATCCTCTTAGGTGATGGTAAAAGATCAGCACACGCATAAGACAATGCTCCAGATATAGGTGAAGATAACGGTACAGATGCAGCAGGGGATCTACTCCTCTTGCGAGAAGGACTCGCAGAAGAAGAATTATGAGATGGTCTATCAGAAATAGCAGCAAATGAATGAGGAACACTCGGTACCAATGAACATAAATGATGACTAGGTCTCATACCCGATGATGGTGCTGGTAATGAATGATCAGAAGATGAACGACTAGATGCAGAATCAGATAAAGCATCTGCAAAAGAATCTGATGAAGTCTCTGATGATGAACTCGATGATGAATCTCTTGAAGAATCATCCGAAGAAAAATGATCTGAAGATGGGTAGTCAACTGAATGTCTTACAGCAAGACGATGAGTAGGTAACGGTCCAACCCTCTTCCTCGCAGTCATCATGTGTACCGGCCCATTAAGATGGTAGCTGTACAATCGACCATGAGGAATAGGCTGTCCAGGTGCAAGAACCATGACTCGACGTCGAAGTGCACCAGATGCTACAAGTGTACTCTGAGTAGAAGGGGTCATCTCAGTAAATGGTGTACCATGGGTAGGTGATGGTGGTGTATCAGGTATATCACTGTCTGAAGAATCACCAGCCGACGAAAGAAATGGTGAAGTAGCTGGTAGTGGTGGTATAGGATCTGATGACGAATCCTCGGATGGATCAAACTCCGTATCAGATGCGGGTGAATAATCAGGTGATGCGGGTGTATAGTTAGGTGACATGGGTGTCAATGCAGTATCAATATGAGTAGAAGGTGAAATCACGGAAGGTGTGGTGTTAGGAATAGTGGTAGGGATAGTACCAAACAAGATAACTCGTCCAGCAGATGTCCCCACACTCTCCTCCGACGAATCTGATGAAACTAAGATAACAGAGATAATCATGACCTGCATAAGCAAAAGTTTATATAAATATCATTTATACCAATCATGCATGATGCGAGAAAAGAATGATCAAATAGGTAAATGAACGAATGAATGAATAAACTATCGAATGTAGTACAGCGAAAAGAGTGCAATATAATTATAGTAGTATTAGTTATAATTAGTATTTAATTACATAGTACATATACATATTACGTATATGTAAAATCACGTAAGGCACATATAATCACGCATGATCACATACTTGTTATAGACCAGACCTAGTTTATACTACCTGATCTCTATAACCTTGGTTCTTGATACCAATCTGTCACACCCCCAAATAGGGTCCCGTCCGATTTAGTGTCCGGGGGCGTGACGTTACTGAATATCTCAAGTATAAAGCATAAAGAACGACCTCTAAGGGTACGTTTTGAAAATAAACACCGTTGCATAAATTTAAAATAGGGATAATTCCAAAAGTGGCCCAAAATCCAAACCCAAAATGCAACCCTAAGCCCAGAAACATCTTTTTCCAAAACTGACCCCTGACAACTTGGCTACTAGGCAACTCGCGTACAGAATTTGACCCGTGGCAAAAAAGTACACATTTTTAGGGCAACTTGGTGTACTTTTTGGGGCAACTGTTGTACTTTTGGGTCAGTTTTGGAAAAAGATGTTCCTGGGCTTAGGGTTGCATTTTGGGTTTGGATTTTGGGCCACTTTTGGAATGATCCCTTTAAAATATTAATAAGTTTACATTGATCAAATTTAAAAGATTCAAGAGTTTAAAATGCGGAAGCTTAAATGAGTTCAACAACGGTATTTAAAGACATAGATAAATTTCTGGTAAACTGGTCCGGTCACATAGACTTCACATAAGTCAAGCAACGACATCCATGCTAAGCACCTGAGAAAAACATGCTTAAAGCGTCAACATAAAGTTGGTGAATTCATAGGTTTAGTTCAAACATAATTAATGTGGACCACAAGATTATCAACACGTATGTGACAGTTATAGGAGATACAACTTCACATAAAGAGGCATTTACGTTGCACTAAGCTCATGACACCGAAGCTAATACTGAAAGATAGCATGTACACTTGCTATATAAGGCTTGCCCTTCAGGTGTCTGACCAAAGACCACCTAACTAGTTTCGACATGACATATATCTGTTAGTTCTTGGCAAACTCGAACTAGTAAGTGCTTCTTACCCGGATAGGGATAATTAGTCCCAATAGATCTATTTATTCACTCGCGCTCACTTAACCAGCCAGTCGGTTAAATGTGATTAACAGTTCATGATAATTCGGGCAATAGTGGTCTAATAGCTACTTAAGCAACACGTAAACGGAGAATTTCTCACGTATAGTACTTGTGTCCAGTTTTAAAAGCAAGCAATGTTTCTCACCCCAAGTTATAAAATAATTATTCAAAACGAGTAAAGAGTAGGGCTATGAACTCACCTTGATTGGTGAATTGAAGTAGTGAATAGTCTAGAAATAAAATCACTTGGGAACAAACGACGGTTCGTAAAGACAACCTATGAAATGAAGGTTTGGTTTAATATCGGAGTGGTGTAGAAATACGAATAATGCATAAGTATATACTAGTGTACTTTTGTTAATATATCTCTAAAAATTAACGTTTGTGATACAGTATAAGTACATTAAAGATGTTTGGTAAAGTTAAAACGAATAATAATAGTATGTATATTAATATTACATACATATATATGTCTAAGTAAAAATATATATATTGTTCGGCACCTAATTAAATTCCCGTGTATCTAGTTTTATCATGTGCGTTTTCAAGTATTTTCTAAGTATAAATATTTTATAAAAATTTCGACATGACCAGTTCGTATTTACACTTTTTCCAAAGTCGTAGACTTTATTTAAAAACCATTTTCAATTCACTTTCAATCCACTTTTCATAATTACAAATTTTACATCATCAATCTCTTTTATAATTAGTCAAAAGACCATTTGGACCCTTATTGGGCTTTTAGACACAATAAGCCTAATTTTTATTATTCGTAACGTCCAACGTTCAATGTAAGTCAAACGTGTAGCGTCTAAGTTGTACACTATTAAATAAGCTATTCATGAACTTATTCAATAAGCTACACCATAGCTTTACGCCTTGGTGTATTGTATTTATGTTGGGTCTTGGCCCGTTAAGTCCAAAAATGTAGCTTTACTTATCCATATAGTCCGATAAGCAAAACGTTTAAATATTAAATACGAGACTTAATAATAAGCTATCAATAAGCTCACAATAAGCCAAGACAAAGACCCATTAAGCCAACCGTGGGTCTTAAGTCACGGTTTGGGCTTGTGTGTTGGGCCGAAATCTTATTAGCTCTCATGTACCCATTTATTAAGCCCGTTAAGCCAATAAGCATCAAACAAGTCATCGGTTCATCAATAATCTACAATAAGCTCTCAATAAGCCCAAGTAAAATAAGCCAAACCACTTAAGCTCAAGAATAAGCTCGTGGTGTTGGGCCTTGGATGTGGGATGCGGTTAAAAGCCCAAGCAAGCCATATTCGGGCTAATTTATTAAGCCGAATAAGTTCGCTATTTGTTCTTTCGAAATAAGCTAGAAAAATAAGCTAATAAATATAATCCAAAACGAAATAAGCTAAACAAACACTTCTCCTTTCTTTCCTAGTTGGGCCGAACCAAACATAAGCCCATTAAGCTCAATAAAATCAAAATAAGCTTTCCCAAAAGCTTATTTACATAAGCCGAACATAATAAGCCATAAGCTAACATTTTTATTACACGAAAATAACCACGATCACAAAACTATACTTTCCTTATATTTTCTTTCATTATTTTCGAGCAATAGGTATAACCTTTTAAGGTTTAAGTAGTTTCAAAATCTTTATTTTTACGAAACAAGTTGTACAACTAGTATGTATGCATTAAGATGATCATAAAAGTACAAGTTTTAAAAAGATTAAGAGACTTACAAAAAGAAGTGGTTTAGAAGGATGATTGATGACTAGAAACAACCCAAACGTTGTTTATAATTAACCCGAATACAAAAAGTATTAACCACGAACAATATCTTCAAAGGTTTTTTTATCAAGATTGGAAAATTTATGAATTGTGTGTGTGTTTGGTGATTTTTGGACCAAAGAGAGCAAGGAAGAAGAGAGAAAACTCAAAATGTGTGTGTGTGTGTGAATAATGAAAATGAGAATGAGATATACATGTGATATATAAGAACAAATTTTTACACACCAAGAGTGTGTGTGTTGGTGTATGCGTCGGCTAGAAGACAAGGACCAAGGGGGACCAATTTGATCTTCCAATGAGGTTCAAGGTGGACAAAAACTAGTCACATGGTGGCTTATATGTGTCTTATTTGATTCAAAATTCAAAATGGTATCCCAATGGTGTGTGTGTGTGTGTGTGTGTGTGTGTGTGTGTGTGTATTCGGTTATAAGAAGCCAAATGGAGGGGACCATTATGGTCTCCACCATATAAGAGTTAGTGGGTTTGAGATGAATTAATTTCCAAGGTTCCTAACTTGCACATCACGTAAGTAACAAAAATGAATAACGGCTTCATGAATATTACTGCAAATTTAATTATCAATTAAAAACGTAAAAACGTGTCTAATGACGAAAGACTACAACGATTGGATGCACGGATCACTTCCGGCAATGAGTCTTAAATAATAACGGGACGACTTCCCGGTTACACGTAAAAGTTAAACGAAACTTTAAAAATTTTAAATTATCAACCGGTAACGGCTAAATTATTGAACGAAAATTTGCGGGGGTGTCACAAGCCGGAGATGGGCGGGGTGGGGGGGGGGGGGGGGGGGGGGGGTGGGCGGCGTGGGGGGGGAATACGTCTAACGTTGCTCTATGAGGCTTTGCACTTCGAGAGTTCTTGCATTACCTCTGAGTCCACCACTTAGAGGTTCCTTTCATTACCTCTGAGTCAACCACTCAGAGGTTCTTCAATACTTAGCCTAATTTTTGTTTAAATCTAGGTAGCGATCACTGGGCACTGAATCGGCCCAACAATCTCCCCTTATTTGAATATAAATTATGCTAAGTAATTAAATTAAGGGAAGTGAGACACAACTTCTTCTTACACATAATCAACCAGAGAATAGACAAAATAACATCATTAATTCATTACATATATTGGCCCAAGTCATCTAAGTTATCTTTTACAATATCTCTAGCTTGAACAACATCATCCCTAGCCTCTATTGTCAGCTCTAATTTCCTAAAAATTTCATCAGCCTCTGGAGTACTCCTCTGAATGGAATTTTAAAGTCTAATTAATTGAGCTGTAGTTGCCAGATAGAATTCTTCTTCTCTTTGAAAGACCAAGTCTTAATTCCTGTTGTAGAAGAAGATCCCTAACTTAGGTTCCCTGATGACAAGCTATTGTTTGCCTTCAATCCCTGGGGGAGGAACTAGGTTCATGTACATTCCATCAACCACTACATTTTCTATCACAAAGACCTCTTTCAGAATCTCTGACCTTTTCCTTTTCTTGTCTTCAGCTGTCATTCTAAAAGTTGCAAGTGCTGGAGATGGAGGCAGTCCTAGCTTCTTTGCCTGGTCTATGACCCACTGGAATTTTGCTCTTAGACTCTGCAAAAGCATATCGTTTGATTTCCCAGATTTTTTGGATGTTAGGGCATGAACTTCCAGCCATTCACTGAACCCCAGTGTCTTTAGTCTGAAGTTAGGGTGGACAACGAGATTCAGAGGATTGTCGCCTCTGGTGATCTTCATGGTTGCTTCCTTATTTTGATTGACAATATAGCTGATCTTTGTGATTGGCAATTTTCACCCTTTATCTTAACTTTTCTTTTTAATTCTTCAACCCCTTCGGCGCTTACCGAGACTTCATAACTAGTACCTTGTTGGGTTTGTTCCAGTACTAGCTCCATCTCAGTCTGCACTTTTCCTTTAATCTCATTTTACTCCTTTTTTTCATACCTAAGGACTTCTACACTATCTAGTAGAATATCCCTGGGTAGATCCCTCCAGTTCTGGCTGG